>APFE030344211.1:11724-42955 GCA_000404065.3 Pinus taeda | reverse complement strand
GTGGGTCTTCAATCCAACATTAGAGTCTATGAAATCATGATTAACATTTATTGTGTTCTTATCATGAGTTTCCTTTACTACCTTTTCACCATTAGTGACCATTTCTTGTAGCAACTTATTCAAATTTATCTTCAATTCTTCCATCTTATCATCCATGCCATTCATCTTAGTGTCCATGCCATTCATCTTAGCTTCCATCTTAGTGTCCATGCCATCCATCTTAGCTTCCACGCCATCCATCTTAGTTTCCAAGCCATCCATCTTAGCTTCCAAGTCATTCATCTTAGCTTCTACAGCTTTCTTTAAACCATCCATCTTAGCTTCAATGTCTTTCTTTAAACCATTCATCTTATTTTCTGTTACCTTTTGTGCGAGTGAAATTTGTTGCACTTGGTTTTGTAATATTGATATATCATGTTGCATTTCTTCCTCTTCTTCATGAGTCATGCTAGAGATTTCAGGTTGCTTACTACGTGTTTCCATTTTCTTTCTACTGGGAATCAATTACCGATAATAATGCTTCACTATGCCCTTTGAATTCCTTCAAACTAATTTTTCAAACCAAGCTTATGCAAAAATTTAAAAAATACACACCTTTTTTCACTTGTAGGAGCTCGATATTAAATCTGATGTACCTCTGTAATTTGTGGTCTCCCAGTTTTGAAATAGTGACCTGCAGTAGCCCTCTACATCCTCTTTCCAGTGCCACCAGTCTGATCAAAATTGGATTCTCCAAGGAATATTTATGCCAAATCTCCCATGGTGATTTGATTATATACTAGTTCAGTAGAGCGAACTTGTACGATGTGCCACATGCCACGTGTCACTGTTTCGACCTTAGTAACTGAAACTGATACACAGAAAACTAGAGGTCGTCCTCTTTTGAAAATTCTTACGAGATTTCAATCTGATGCTCAAAACTAAAGTTATGACAATTTTTCCCAGGTCACCTATTTGGAATGTAATTCAAGAGTCTACAAAAACACCAACTTCCTTAGATCATATCTTCGCAAATATAGCGAGAACAACTCTAAAATTTGGACCTGACGTTCATAACTATTTCAGTCGAAATGGGTTTTTTTTTTTTTACTTCTAAAACATCACAAATAATAATAATATAATAATATATAATAATAATAATAATAATAATAAAAATAAAAAATAAAAATAAAATAAATAAATAAATAAATAAAAAATAAAATAAATAAATAACTAAATAAAAAAAAATAAAAAAATAAAAATAAAAAATTATAGCGAAAAGGCAGGATGACCTATTTGGAGCAGCAAAATCCTAGAATCCAAAGCTCTTATTCCAAATGTTATGAAACCAGCTCACAAAAAGATACAAAAGATAGATCAACACCTTAGAAATAAGCCTCTTCGAGGTGGAAACCTCCTTTAAATTACACAAATGAACAATTCTTAGATGATTCAAATGACAAAACCTCCTTTCTATATATAGGAGTCTATGGGGTCACAATATAACCAAGCCAACCTAACAAAAATAATATAAAGGCACAAAAATAACAATAGAGGGATTCTATGGGGCACAATAATAACAATAAGGGATACAACGACAATAGTAATGGGGGGATCACTAATATTATAGGGACCTAACATACTAATATGAGAGGCATGGATGCTTGTTGATGTGCATTATTTTTTAGCCATGTAGAGATCCGATGTGGTATGATAGCTTGATGGTTTTTCTTGTGCTTGATGCTCATGACCTAGTGTAGGAGTTTGAGGTTGATTAGATATGGTTTCAAGATATCTTACGATGGTTTGTTGATGTTGCTAAAGGTGGATGATGAAGATCTACATGTGATGGAGATGATGACTCAGGTGTCATTCATGTTTTTGAGTTGGCACACTAGTTTAGTTGGTAGTTAGGTCTTCATCTAGGTATTCATGTTTATTCTCATGGAGATGACTTGTTACAGTGATGGTTTGGCCTCATTATGATGATGATGGTGGTGCTGACATTCTACAATGGTGTACACATGTGTTGCATCTTGTGTAAGTGTTTGTGGAGAGTGGAGCACTTGTTGGCAGTCTTGTCAACCCTTTTTTGTTGACTTTTAGGTCAACTTGGGAGTATCACTTGGGAGACATGTTTTTTCCATTTGTTGAGGTGTTAAAGGATGTGACATAGGTTTGGAGGTGAGTTCAAATGTTAGATAAGGTGATCCAATAGGAGGCAGACATTTAGAGATGAATAATTTATGTTTTTCACCATGCTTTGCCCCAACCACACCCATGCAGGCTTGTGCATGTAGTTGAAAGCCTCCAACTACATGGAGACAAGCCTATGCATGTGGTTGCAACCTAGATCAACCAATTTTGTGCATGTGGTTGTGTCTTTAGCTAGAATTTCTCTAAATTTCCTTGTGCACGTCTAGATTATTTCAAGTTGGAAATATCAAGAGGCTTCTACATTAATTGAAAAAGGTTGGAATTGGTTTGAAAAATATTCGAATGGGTGTGAATGCATTTAGTTCACAAGTAGTGATGGTTGAGGATTGATTTCATCAAATTTGTGTACTCTTTCTCCTAGGCCAAAGGTGAATTTCACCTAGCATGTTTTATATTCTTCACTTAATTGGATCTGTGTGATGGTTGATTGAGTGTGTATGTGAGTAAGAGAAGGCTGCATTGTGTGAGTATGCTTTAGAACTATTTGTGAGAAGGTTTGCTTCAGTGTATGAGTTCTAATGGCAACAAAATGAGCAGATCTATTTGTTGAAGCAGTGTATGTATTCAAAACTTCAGATTGCAGATTAGAGATGCAAATAGTTGTAGAGTGTGTTGGTGGAGATGGATAGCTTAGTATAACTCCAAGTTTGTGACTCTCACATTTGTTTTTGCAGGAGTTGCTAGTGCATTTGGCACATATCCATTGTTTTTTATGTTTTTGATTGTATTATGAAAAATTCATATTTTGGAGTGAGGGTTTGATGTTTTATTTGAGAATGAGTTATTTTGTAGCTGCTAGTGATTGTGTTATTTAGATTTGATGGTTGCATTGCGACCACTATTTGATTGAGTAGAGAGAATACTTGTTATGTTGTTTTTATTTGTAGATGATGTCTTATTGTTGGAGATTGTATTGGAGATTTGAATTGAGTTGAGCATAAAGTCTTGGGATACAGTGTGAAAATATATGAAACGAGTTCCACATAGAGTAGAGGAGTAGCGACTTCATGAGTGTGGAGCAATGATTTCAAAGCTTCAACGGAAGGGATAGTTTCTCCATCTAATCAGAGTTGGATAGTCCAATAGAGTTGGGCAAGGATCATTGATCATGGTGGCTTTCAACAAATGGTAGTTCGTAGATCCATGTGAGAATATAGTCTTCTCAGCTGATCAATAGAATCGAGTATCATGGCTGATGGGAGTTAGTTGATTGTATATGAGGTCAAGTCTCCTTGCTAATAGGAGTTAGTTGATTGTATATGAGGTCGACTCTCCTAGATAATGGGAGTTAGAAAATCTATGTAAAAGACTATTACTTGACATAATAGAGATTCAGGCCAGTGCAACAATAATAAGGGTGGTTTTTTTTCCTAGAGAATTTTCCACCAAACATCTTGTGTCTCTTTTGTGAATGTGTTTTTTGTTGTTTTTCTTATGGTTATCTTGTTTTAACTACTTATATGGTTTATGTGTATGAGATAATATAATGTGCTACTAGTTAATATATGCATGATTCAGTAGAGAAGTTTTAATTGGTAAAAAACTGTTAAAAAGTCACACTACTTTCAACTCCACACCACCCCCCCCCCCTCCCCTAATAGGGCCAAAGTTCACATTTTAGATTCAAGATTTTTCATAGTCAGTCTTATGGTCCAAAATTCCTTTCCTAATCTTAAAAATTTCTACAGTATTCCTAGTCCAAACTTCCTTTCATGATCTTCAAACTTTTTATAGTCTTCCCATCTCAAACCGACATTCTTGTAGTATAAAAGAGAGAGTTTTTAGTCAGTCACATTGAAGATAAGTAATAGTAAATTATCTTATTACATCTCAATATATTTGAAAGAAAAGTAATCCAAACAAAGACAATTGACATAAGGATCCAAAGATATTCTAAAAGGGAAGGACAAACGATTGATAAAACATATGGAAACATTTTTTTCCTAAGGGAAATTCTCCTCACTCTTCCTTTTGTCACATCGTATCCCCTCTATTCTTAGCCTCTATTTCCATAGACTTTGTTATTATTCTTATAAAAATATATTCACATTATTGAGTCGAGAGGCTCATTCTACAACCTAGTATGAGAGAGATGTGTAAGTTTGTCCATGTTCAACTTGGATACACGTGGCCCTTTTAAAATATATATATATATATGTTAGATATAATAAAAAATAAAAATGAATATACATGTTTGGTTTGTTTAATTAAAATTATAATAATACATTAATAACCTCACTCTCAGTGTCAAATTTTACAATCTAAAAGAAGTTTTTACCTCAAGATATTTGATCCTTCTTGGCTCTTGCTAGAATTGTGGTTAAGACAGATCTATACCAACATTTATCTTAATTTAAAAATCAAATGAAAAGATAATATGTATGTTTAGGTATTTATTTAATCATTACATATGGTCATATTTTTCATATCAAAAGAGAGAAATAATGATTGAATGGAACCATAAACAACCCGTAAATCACATTAATAATAAGCACATCATAAAGTGAAGAGAATATGAACCCATGAGCAAGAAAAATACAAGATTTGGTTCTTGTAGGCTAAAGAATCATGCATTAGGCTAAATAATGAATCATTATAAATGAATATGATGTGATGATACAAATGAGAACTTGAATTTTGTATTTGTACACAACTCAAGTGAGGTGTTCCTTAAAGAGGCGATTATGGGCCATAAATCAAGAGCAGATGCCCCAACAAGATGGCTAGGTCAAATTAGTAAAAAAATATCATAAATACAATAAAGAGGTCACTTAGCCGTTAAAAATTACCACATGTGATTATTATTATTATTATTATAAGGATAGGGCATACCTATCTCAATTGAGCTATACCCATGGCTAAATATATAAAGGAGAGTGGGTATGAGATTATCCAACTCAACTACATGTGTAGATTAGTATATGAAGACCCAACCATCATCATCAAACTTCCCAACTCTTGAGGAAATGCCACAATTGAATTGTTCATAATTTGGAGACACATGATACTAATATGGCCATTCAATATAGAAGTGTTAAAAAGATACATAAGTACAAGAGAAGAAATTGACCATGAATATTCAAATCGATGTAAAGTCATCCATAGTTAGAAGAAGAGAGAGAGGGATTTTAATGACCCAAATTAAAATAAAATTGGACCCAATAAGAAGAAAATAATGTTGTCAACAAATTTCTCATATGTCAAAGAAAAGTTTCATTAACATATTCATCTAATAGAGGATGGTGGGAAGTGTTGTGGTGATTAAAACCACCCTCCAAAATTTTTCTAATGCTTTGATTTTGGAGCCTCCCTTCTTAACCACAACAACTTATCTCACACTGATCCAGGTAGGCATGCTTTGATTGAGACTTACCTTTTCATTTTTCCTTATGCTTGATCACTTATCTTATCTTTTTAAATCACATGTTGATCTCCCAACTTGGTCTCATAGCAATTCTAGGCTTGCCTCCAGAAACTGCACAAACTTGGAGGGAAAGTAGCCTTGATGATGGAAATTGTGTAGTTTTGACTGCCATTAAGTCTTGAGCTCAGAAAATACTCAATCATGGGAGTTAGCCCAACACTGAGCCCAAAAATTACGCAACCCTCACTAAACTTAGAAAGTGTGCAGTGCACTAAGCCAAAAAGTTGCCTAGTTCCCTAGAACCACATAGTCTTTCCCAACAAAGTGAATGGAATTTTTCCCCGAAAAAGAAAAAAAACATCCCTAAAAAGTAGGGATCTATTTTTAGTATCTTGAAGCAAGCGCTCGCGTTATTTTTTGAAACTTCCGCCAAGTGTCACTTTATCCTTGATTTTAGGCATGCGCGTCATAAACCCTAAATTGTCCAAATCTATTTAATCGATGCTTCTAGAGCTCATTTTCACATTCAATCTTGGAGCTCTAGCATTCTCGAGGATATCAAGGAACCTTCAATGCAATCATCATCACATTTCTGGGTGAGTTTGGATTTTGTCATCTTTTACTGCTTTTTCTATTGCTTTTTGTTGTTTGGCTTGTGTGAGTGTTGTTTCACTTGTTTCTCTTCATGATTTTTATTGCTTTGACTTGTTTTAACTTGTAGAAGTGTTATTTTAAGTTTTATATTTCCTTTCCCAAGTGTCGCATTAGTTTTCCTATTTTTGCACCAATGGTCGCTGTTGTGGTGACTCTCCTCACTTACTTCATTTTCCTTCTTTTTTATTGTTTCACTTTATTCACATGCATTTACTTTCACTTAGCCAGATCTACAATCAGCTTCACACTATCTCTCAGATCTGCTCATTTTCCACACTTCCCTTGGGTAGATATGGGTTTCCCTTGGCTAGTTTTCACTTTGCCGAGTTGGCACTACAAAATCCTAAGGCTCAAGCCAAAAGCTTGGCCTCTGGAATTGTGCAGTGCGCAGTCCAAGCTAGCTCCAACTGCATACTGCACAGTTCTAGGAGCTAGAATGCCATCCCTAGCCACTAAAATTCTGCAATGCATAATCTTTCCCAAGCCTCTGCCTAGGCTGAACTGCGCATTGCACAATTTCAACCATCAAGCTTCCACCTTTCCTACTAGTATTGCGCATTGCATAGTTCCCATAGGCATCCAATCCCTCTTGTTAGGAAAAATTGTGCAACCCTCCCAATCTAGTGCTCGGTTTGCTGCTTTAACTTTCCTAATAAGTTGTTTTGCTTAAAACTGACATTTTCTTGCCATGAGTGTCCTTTCTATCCCACAAGAACAACAATTGTTGAGAACCTCTCTAGCATTCACTATTACTATGGCAGATAAGAGAGTTGCATCAAAGGAAACCACTGAGAGCAGTATTGGGGAAGCAGTTGAGCAAACATCAGTTGATTTTCTAGTGTATGCAGATACTCAGTTGTTTATAGAAAAAGGATCATCATTGACATGGCAACAAATTAAAGATGCTTTTGAAAAATACTTTGAGGCAGACTTAGAGGACCTATAGGTTTATATCAGCATTTGATAGTTGGGGATATATAAGGTTGCATGCAAGTATCCCACCTTCCTATGTGCATATATCATCAGTTGGATTGTCTCATGCGTGGATGAGAAGACCATGACATTAAGTAGTTCCAGCGGGCAGAATCTTGCCACCTTTTGGGCAGAAGACTTTTCGCAAATGTATCACTTGCCCTAGCCAGTAGAGCACAGAGACTCACTCTATAATGCCACTCACAACTATGTGAATAAAAGAGACATTTTCAAACACTATTTTAAAGAGACATAAAAGTTTCGACAAGCACCCACCCATTTGTACAAGACAAATTCCCTCAGGAAGTCTTACCAACTCTTGGTTATCTTCACCCGCAAAATCCATGATCAAGAGAGCACAAAAACATTTCTTGAAAGTGGGAAGTCTTATTGGACTAGTTGGTGAATGATGGGAGGACGTTTAACTGGTCAAATCTGTTGGCTCAAACATTGAAGGCCCATGTAGCACAGGATCATAATTTTCCCAAGGGTGAGCAAGCAAGGTTCTATATGTCTACATACTTACTAGATGAAATTTGTGTGCAACAACAATTCCCTAGCATGAACTAAACATGGACACCATAAGAACCTGTTGCGCACATCTATTTCAAGTTGCTTTCAGAATGTAGTTATCGAGGGGTAATGGCGCAACTAAATGACCACTTCATCATCCCATTATACAAGCTTATCTTTGAAGAAGATCCACCTTGCATGTCACGAGAAGAAATGGAGGCGATAACAAACATTGCAGATTGGTATGCCTCACTGAGTGGAATCTTCATTAGGTTATTTGGCAGAGAGAAGCCTCTACATGTCTTACCAAGGTATACCATCGAAAAATTGATTATGTAAGAAGTATCATACCATCTCGCTACAAGGTTGTTAGCAACACTGCACAGGAAGAAGAAAGCATAATGGCCCACTCTTCCTTTGCAAATTGGATTATACAAGATAAAGAACTTGAAATCACAAATGTCGAGGCTAAGGAGATAGTGAAATTTGAATTCGGAACTAAGAAATTTAATTCGTGTGATCCCCGCAGTATTTGCAAGGACCAATGTACGAGATTCTACTTTTGGTGGATTGGCAGGGAATTTCATTGGCCAGTGGAGAATCCTTGGAGGTACTTCTACAATGCCTCTAGAATACATTAGCTGGTCAATTTAGCAAGGAATTCACAGGTTTCTCCACAGATAACAATAGCTCCATAAGCATAAGCAGTAGAAGGCAGAAATCCTGTGTAGGAAAAGGGAAAGAGGAAGATAAAGGGTGATAGTGTCAGACACTAGGAAGCATCCAAATTCCATTTCTAAAGCCAACTTTCCCTATGCAGGAGCAACAAGATCAAATGTTCAGTATTTGACATCCGAGAATGGGCAATTGGCACAAAAGTTGCAAGTTGTCAGGCAAGAGGTAGAACATCTCCGAGCAGCAGCAAAAAATGAAATTTTCACATTGGGGGAAATGAAAGCATCAATACTATCCAAAGTATCAATTATTGGGAGTGGGATCCCCCAAGGGTAGTTTTGGGGCTAAAATCCCATGTTTAAGTAAATTTTTGTAATATTATTGTAAAGGCTCTGCAATTTGTGGTCACGGATCGCGAAGGTGTTATGTGTCATAAAGGGTAGTCCACCCTTAGTTTTGTAAAAGTAAATTCGATTGTAAGAGAACTACCCATGGTCCGTGGACCATGGGATTGTATAAAAAGAGCTAAGATCTAAGTAGATGGAGGAGACAGTAAATTATGGAAGATGTAATAGAATCATAGCTTTAGAGCAAGAAGTCTAAATCTTGGGTTGTAGTGTAGGTAAAGGCTCCATAGTTGAGAGCATAGAGGCCTAGGGTAGAAGTCCACAGCTGGGTGCACGAACCCCTGCAGCTATGTGCACAGGGTGAACAGAGTTTGTAACCACTTGGGAGATATTAATAAAGAGAGATATTCTACAATTTCTTTGTCTTTTTTCTGTTAATGCATCTTGATATTTTATGTATGAATTTTCTTTATTATGCTTATATGGTGCGCGAATTAATGCAATTACATTGAATAATTTAATGCATATACGAATATCTATTTACGTGGGGATAACTATAATTGTTTGTTAAGATAAGCAAGGCACTTAGATTAATTGGGGAATTTGTAAGGCACATTACCATAACAGCACGAAAGTACCTGAGAAACAGGCTCAGGCTATGCGAAGGACGTTCATATCCTTTCACGGAGGTATTGAAGAACGGAACACAGGGTTTGTCTTGCAAGCCCTAGAGTGAAGCAACCTACGTGAAGGTAGGGATAGAGGGAATTAAATGACATCACGACCATCTCAAGGTGTGGAAACTTGGTTCCAACATCTGCCCATACTACTTCGGGTGGGACTTCAGTCCACGTTCCACGGGCTAATGCAAAAAGGGCCGGTAGTGTAGGGATTTGTTTGGCTAATTAATGTTGAAATTGTGTCAGGCCCAATCAAGCCAACAAATGGTTCTATTGCCGGGACTGGAATCTGCATGGGAGATGTGTGATGTTGTATCATTGGAATCCAACTAGGAAGGAGATTGGAGACTGGTTAGATAGAAAGGTCCACGAATTCGTGGTGCAAGAGGACATAAATCCATGACTAACAAAAGAACAGTGGTTGGACAGATACCTATATACAGATATCCACAATATATTTTTATGCTCCTTCCCTATCGAGCTATACGAGTGGATCGTGAAGCTAGCAGATAGCCAAGGAAGATGGAAACTTGACGGTCCTATTGTTAGGACCACGGAGCTAGTGCGAAGGTTGAAAGCATCGGAGGATAAGATCACCGGCATTGTTAGTCATTGGCTCAATCATGTCATAGGAGGATTTGTGACTGAATTCCCCTTCGACACCTCAATCAACTATAGCGAGGCGGAGCGACACTTTTTCAAAGGATCGTGAGGTAAGTACATAAAATCTTTGAATACTTGGATTAGAACATTGTTGTGCAAAAAACGGGTTATGCAGCTACCATGATGTTTGGAACTATGCGAAGTGTAAAAACTTACAGGAACGAAGGGAAAAAGGGTCTGGAGTATATCCCTTTGATTTCACCTTCACGAAGTGATGAAGAAGGAATAGCGAAGGTTTCTCCACAAACTACTATTCAGTTAATAAGACAAGGATTCCCGTGAATACCGCCTCCACCCACACCACCTCCAACTTCACCACCCTCACCTACAACTTTGCCCATACCACCTCCACCTCCACCATGGTTCAATATGGAAAATACAGTGAAGTTGCCTTTGTTCAAAGGCTTGGGAAATGAGGACCCAGACCAATTCTGGTTCATTGTGAGGGCTTTATGGGAAGCTCAAGGTGTTACATATGATCATATAAAGAAGGTGACACTGGTTAGCACTCTGTAATATCGCACACTAACCTGGTATATTAAGTAATCTAACAATAACCCGAATGTTGGAGTAGTAGACATCTAGACAACACTAAATAGGGAATTTAGTAAGCCTAAATCTGAGGTGTAATCGATTGTGGGATTCAAAGAGATCACAATGCAACCAAGCAAGACACCTTGGGAACTAGATCAGAGGCTGAAATGCACAATCTGCGAATCGAACATGAATTTGATTGATGGAAAACATCACAAGTGGTTTGTGGCTTCACTACTACCACACTTAAGGAGTGCATTGTCATAGCAAAGGATAAAAACTTAGGAAGAGGCCTTGGATATTTCCA
The DNA here is from genome assembly GCA_000404065.3 of Pinus taeda. Taxonomy (NCBI): domain Eukaryota; kingdom Viridiplantae; phylum Streptophyta; class Pinopsida; order Pinales; family Pinaceae; genus Pinus; species Pinus taeda. The sequence continues at coordinate 32,050 of APFE030344211.1, read as the reverse complement.
TGAGACTACATGAGACTTTGATGCAAGATCCTAATCTAGGAGTTCAGTAGATCCATGCGCAGCTAAAGAATCTGTGCCTTGAGATGCAAAGTTTGAAGTAGGACAGGACGGTCCAACTAAAGGTACGCAAGGACGTATGGTGCTTGAAATGCAAGAGTCAGGGTCATGACAAAGAACATTTCTCGGTCTTTGCAAAGTACATTGTAGGAGGAGGACTAATTCCTTTAAGGCTAGAATCTCAAGCAGGACCTAGCACAGGGCTTGCATTAGGGTGCACTATCTGTCAGGTAGCCAGAAAACATGCCACGGATAACTGTCACTTGTTACAGAAGTATGTACAAGCACCGCAATAGTTGTTCTACAACTTTTGTAGGTTGGTAGGACATGATGAGTGTACTTGCAGGAGCTATGAATTGATGATGGATAGAAATCCCGCCTATAGGCTTTAGGCCAAAGCGCGACCCCTTGACTAGAATGCATGGATGGCACAGAAAGGATTTCAGGGGAACGGACGAGGCCGACATGGAGGAGGACCTAGCAGAGGTCGAGGATAGTCGATTTGCTACAATTGCGGAGGACCAAGACACTATGCTCGCGATTGTACTAATCCAATGTGTCTGTCGTGCAAGTATTACACATCGTTTGATCATAAAACAGAAGACTTTCTTGCGCTAATAGCTAGGATACGTGACAAAGGGGTGCTACCACCTTCACCAAATCAGAACCTGTAGATGATGAGGTATGAGCCACATGAAGAATATCCAAACATAAATATAGTGCTTAGAAGTGGAATCACAACAAGAAATGACAAGGGGAAACAACTAGAATATAGTACATGGTTCGCAAAGCCCTAACAAAAGAGGTTGAGTTCGATTTGGAGCACACTTGTGAAGCCTTCATGGAACCTAAGAAGGGATTTGCTGAGGCCTCCACCTTAGGAAACAAGGATAAGCTTGAGCCAGAGATGGACCCCTCTATGCTCACAACTTTCTTGGAAACCTATATGAAGTTACTGCATGATAGTGAGGCTGTGAAAGGGTTACAAGAACTCATCAATATATGTGCTGGAACTGTGCCAGGTGAGTCATGGGTAGTACGAAAGATTGGCAAGCATTAAAGAATGCCGGGACAAGAGATGAGAATAACCGCGCAGATAGGAGAGTATGAAATGGATCAGGTCATTTTGGACCTAGGGTTAGATGTGAATGTCCTATCAAAACAGACTTGGGAGTGAATGAGGAGACCTACACTACAAATGTCTCTAATTCAGCTAAGGATGGTGAATCAACAAAAAATCATCCCCATGGGGCAGCTGTAGGGGGTGACTGTGGATATTGAGGGAGTGAGTGCACTGGATGACTTTGAAGTAATAGAGATAGTGGATGACATCAATCCATATCCTATGCTCCTGGGAATTTACTGGGCTACTAATATGAATGGGGTAATCAATATAAAGAAGCGAAAGATGATCTTTAATAAGAAATCACTGCGCATAATAGTACCCATCGATCTTGTTGAAGGATTGCACTACACTGAAACTATCTGCGATTATGAGAGTGATGATGACCTAGAATGTATCTATAAGATAACAGTGCAAGACCAAGATTGGGTGAATCCCACTGTGGATGGATGGATTACATGGGATCATGAGGGTTCCTGCACTTTGGACTCTGACAAAGAAATAGAATGCTGGCACAATCAATTACATGAAGCAACTAAGATGAATTTCAACATGATGACCTTGTTGCTGCACTGTGTGTCGACAGAGGTAAGAAATCTACCTATTTATGATGGTCTAAATGAGGTGGATATCTTTTTGGATGCATTTGAAAGGGCAGTACTAGAAAAGAAGCACTTCCAGGTCTTGGACTAGGCACTACACGCTATGCCCACAAAATGGTTGGGTACACACAAGGGAAGATTTGATGATTGGCACGAATGTGGGAGGATGATGAGAACACGATTTGGGAAGCCTAATATGCAACTGAAAAAAAAAAACTATGATGGGCAGAAAAATCCACGTGCGCATCTGACCAAATGGACGCAGGCTTATGGAGAAAATCCCCAACCTGAGTGGATGCACCTATTTTGTCATACCCTGGATGTTATCCCAATGAATTGGTATATAGAAACAGAGCTCTGCCATGGGACAGGCGAATGGGATATCCTGCGTGAAGGATTCATAATGACATTCAGTTTTGAGGACGAGTTTGATAGTAATGATGAAGCACTACAAGAGGTGAAAGCAACTATCTTTAGGATAGCACACGATCCTTTATACCTGATTCAACCTGAATCGACTACTCAGCTAATTCGGCTGATTCACGCGCTTGAATGTTATAATGTAAGTGCTGAAGAAGAGGATGAGGATCCATAGAATATTAACATTCCAGAAACAGAAGGCCACTATCAGATTCAAAGACTGCAGACTGAGAACCCTGATATAACTGCGCCATTGAGAATGAAACAAGTGAACATTGGTACGGAGGCAGAGCCCAAATTCCTGAAGATTGGAGACTATTGGGATGATGTGACAGTGGATAAGGTCACTGAATTACTTCATGAATACCCGGGCTTATTCTATACCAAGTTTATAGATCTAAAAGGAATAATTAGGGACCTAGGAATGATGAATATCATGTCAAAGCCTTACACGAAACCAGTTAAGCAAAGGCCTTACTGTCTCAATCTGAAATATAAGGAGAAGGTTCGCTTAGAGCTAGAAAAGTTTCTCATAGTAGGCATCATTGAGCATGTGGAAGAATCGGATTGGGTAAGCCCAATGGTGGTGCAAGAGAAGAAGAAGAAGGATGAGATAAGGATATGCGTGGATCTCATAAAACTGAAGGATGCTTGTGTGCATGATCCTTTCCCGACTCCATTCATGGATGAAGTGTTGGACAATGTAGGCAACTAGGAATCATATTCCTTCACTGATGGGTTCTTTGGGTACCACAAAATAAAAATCGCGTTGGAGGATAGGAGCAAGACAACCTTCACAACTGAGTGGGGTTGTTTTTAGTACACTGTAATGTCGTTTGGATTGAAGAATGCGCCTGCAATCTTTTCATGCGTGGTGGTTGTGGCATTCAAGGAAATTATTCATAAGTTTCTGGAGGTATATTTTGATGACTGGACTATATTTGGGCTGGTTAAGCACCATGTAGTAAGCTTGCACCTGATGTTGGATACCTATTGAAGATACCAGATCGCACTCAATCTTAAGAAGTGTTTGTTTTACATTCCCTTTGGAAACCTATTGGGGCATGTGGTTTGCAGACAAGGACTGATGGTAGACCCCAGAAAGATCATGATGATACTAAACTTGGAAGCGCCGAGGAGTGTGAAACAATTGCATGCTACTCTAGGACATATGGGATATTACAAAAAGTTTATCAAAAGCTATGCCCAGATCACCGCGCCTATGAAAAAATTGTTAAAGAAGGATGTCATATTCTACTGGAACGATGGTTGTAAGAAGAGATTGGATACATTAAAAGAAAAAATTGTTACCACGACGATTCTAGTCTTCCTAGACTGGAAGAAAGAATTTCATGTACATGTCAACGCGTCATGTATAGTGTTGGGGACAGTACTAACACAGTCTGGCGAAGAAGGCTTGGACCATCCTATCACATTCGCAAGCTGTAGATTATCCAAAGTAGAGAAGAACTATTTTACCACTGAGCACGAGGGGCTAGCTATGGTGTATGCGCTCCAGAAGTATAGGCACTACTTACTAGGAGGCCATTTTAAGATGTATACGAATCACTTCACGCTGAAGTACCTAGTTAATAAGCCTGCATTAGGGAGGCGAATCTGCAGATGGATCTTATTATTCCAGGAGTACGATTTTTAAGTTGTTGTGAAGCCTTGACGATTGAATGCAGGACCAGACCATTTGTCGCGCATTGAAATAGGGGAGGAACCTACTAACATGGATGAAGGATTGCCTAATGCGTATCTATTTGCAGTGTGTTACGGATGGTCATTTTTAGGATATAATACACTTTAGAACAACAGGAACTGCAACAGAAGGATACTCTGTCCAACAAAAGAAGGAATTAGTGGTGCGCATGGTAGATTTTTTTGTCATTGCTGGGCATTTGTACAAAGTGGGTACTGATGAGATATTGTGATGATATGTACCTAATTTTGAGAGGAGCAACATCGTTGTAGATGCTCATGGGGGCATCCCATGAGGACATTATGCAGGGAAAGCAACCACGCAAAAGATTCTACACGCGGGGTAGTGGTGGCCAACCCTTTATCAGGATTCAAAAGCATATTGCAAGGCATGTGATGTATGTCAAATAAAAAGCAGGACATCTTCGAGGGTTGAAATGCCTTTGAATCCAAAAATGATGTTGGCACCCTTCGAGAAGTGGGCGACAGATTTTGTAGGACCCATTTAGCCACAAGGGAATACTAGAGAGAGGTACATTATCACTGCGACAGAGTATTTGACTCTTTGGGAAGAAGCGCAGCTGATGAAGGATTGCATGGGTGTGATGGCCACAAAGTTCCTACTTGAGAATGTATTGACATGATTTAGATGTCCAAGGATCTTTATGAGTGGTTGTGGTACACACTTCCTGAATGAGACGATCAGTGCACTAATGGAGGAATTTCAGGTATATCACCAGAAGAACACACCTTATCACCCACAAGCTAATGTGACAATGGAGGTGTTTAAAAAAGTACTTGAAAATGCACTGACCAAGGTTTGCAATGCTCAGCGAAGTGATTGGGACCTACGCATACCAGCAGTATTGTGGGCTTATCGAACGACATGCAAGAAATTGACGGGACAAACCCCTTTTAGGCTTGTCTATGGTGTGGAAGCCTATGGAATACATCATGCCTAGTCTACGCATAGCAGTGCTCACAACTATGATGGATCGTGGAGCTCTAGAAGAGAGGCTCGCACAGCTAGATGAGCTTGAAGAAGAAATTTTTTTGGCTAGATTTGACCAGCAGGTCCAAAAGCAGCGCGAAAAGGCATGGCATGATCGACACATCAAGCTACGCACATTTAAGGTAAATGACCTAGTTTTTTTATATGATAGTAAGTTTGTTAAATTTCTAGGGAAATTCAGGATGCATTGGTTAAGGCCTTATGTTATTAAGGAAATTACCGATGGAAGAGCAGTACAACTGGTCAAGTTAAATGGAGAATCCTTCCCAGGAAAGGTGAATGGTAGTCACTTGAAGCCATACACCGGTGGTCCGTACATGTGACTAAATGAAAGTAGCACAGTCTTAGCACTCCAGGTAGCTGAAAGGAGGCGTGGGACTATAAACTACATTTCCTGGGTTGGAGAGTTGCGCAATTGGAAGATGGTGCGGAGTGAGGACGTGTCACCAGGTCCGCGGCAACGCGGAGGTAGTTGCGCTACCCAAGGATAAATCATGCAAGTCGGATGGAAAGTGACTAATGAAACTCATCATTGGGTAATTATATGGGCCTTAATTCACCCCCTAGCTTAGTCAAACCAAATATTCTCACAACTTATTGCATACTTTTGATTATATTTTGTTTATGAGATGAGTTAGAGTTGGATATTTTGCTTTATGGTCTAATGTGCATTTAATGCAAGATTAAAGGATAAAAGCAAGGAATTTTGGCAAAGACCTTGGTCAAAACTTGAATGGGACAAGGGAGAGGAATTATAGGAGGTAATTCCTCCTCATTTACTACCCCCCATTTGAATATTCCTCCATCAGCTCGGAGTGCAAACAGCCAAATCAAGAGGACTAGAAGGCAGTCATGCAAGTAAAAGTCAGATCACCAGTTTATCTTGAGTTTGGGAGCCAAGCCTCCCTAATTTTAAGGAAGTCATTTGAGACTTTAGAAATATGAGTAGAGAGGCCTAGGACCTCAGTAGGATGTGAATTTTTTATTGTAAAACTTTACTCTATTTTCGAGCTACAAGACTTGCGAGAGTTTTTGAAGTAATCCATTGTTTTGATAATAAGAATGAGTTTTGTTTACAGCCAACACTAGGTTAACTCAGAGGGTTGAAGCTCTTGGGTTAGGGCCCAACCCTAGTAGCTAAGTCTCCTCTTTATTTTACATGTATGCTAGCGTAGATTGGTTGTGTTTTAGTTTGCTTCCATTTGTACTTTCTTTCAATTAGCAGGTTAGCAAGGAGATAAAGATCACCCTAAGGTTTTCAACAGGTGTCTCAGCCTCACCTCCTCCCTCTGGGACCATGACTTGAGGAAGAGACCCTTCAACAACCCCAAAAACATATATTTCTAGTTCTTGCATGAGCTTTGGAGTTTGTCGTCTTGATTCAGTACTTGGTTCATTTTATAGTCATATTTTCCCATCACTCTCTTTCTGCAATAATATCTCACTCATATTCTCATTTCCTTCAACACTTTCTTGATGCATAATATATTTGGAAGCTAATAAATAATGTCTTAATCAGATTATACCCGTAGATTTCCTTACCATCCAATCCATAACAAACTTGACCAATCGCCGTTAATCACGTGTCGCATATTCATTTCAACGTTTCACTTTAGATGCTCCAAATATCCACCATTGATCTGTTTTGCTTGATCCAGTGGCTGTTGCATCACCCACTCGCCAACTAGCTGGGCTGATCTCCATAGTTGATCAATCCTACATGATCCAACGACTATCACGTAATCTCGCGTGAAGTCTTGCACGACCGATATCCGACCTAGAGCATGCGAGAAAAGTGGTTTTCCCGTGCTACGTGTCACTCACTCAGGCTAATTGCATGAAATTTAGGAATACAGCTTACAGCTCTTAGGGTGCGCGAGATATTGCTTACCACCTATGAAGACCATTCCATCACGTCACCCGCTCACCAACTAGCTTGGCCGATCTCCACCATCAATCTGTCTCACTTGATCTGATGGCTATCGCATCACCCGCTCGCCAACTATCTTGGCCGATCTCCACTGTTGTTCAATCTTGCATGATCCAACGACTATCATGCAATCTCACGTGAAGTCTTGCATGACCGATATCTGACCGAGAGCATGTGAGAAAAGTGGTTTTCGCATGCGACGTGTCACTCACTTAGGCTAATCGCGTGAAATTTAGGAATTCCACTGACAACTCTTAAGGCGCATGAGATACTGCTTACCACCTATGAAGACCGCTCCATCATTCCGCATTTTTTTTAACCCTTCTGTCGCCATGTGACTTCATGTGATCCATCTATATATTAACGTAGTCTCCTGCGATAAGATCTCCACCACTCATATTTTGTTAATCTTGTTCATTGATCCATCCATCTATTAACGTAATCTCCTACGATAAGATCTCCACCGCTCATCTTCTTGTGCACTGCTGCTTCATTACTTCTTCCTTTCATTGATTTCGATCTTCGATTACTCTTTCGCTCGACTCCTTCCCGAACTTTGTTTACGTATTATTTAAACGCTGCCACTCCTGAGACACTATCCAAACACTCCATAGACCTTCTAGCCATCCTCAACCACCTTCCATCCACCTGCCACGTCTACAAGAACAATTAAATTGCATGCTTGATTTTACCAAAAAAATGAAAACAGATTTAGTTTAGTTTCCTTGTTTACACATTAATTTAGTTTAATGCTCTTTACTTCTGTAACTTAGGTTAGTGTTGATTTAGAAACTCTTCTTAGCATAGTTGTTTGAATGGTTAATTATGATATGGTGTGATTTAGCGTTAAATGTTGTTTTCTTCATTATTGTAGTCAAGTAGCTCTCTTAGAATAGACTTTCTCTTCTTCCATCAAAGAATCAAGCTTCTTCTGACGCTATAGAAGTATGGCTTAGAATCCCTGGGGTATCTTGCCAGACAAACAGTGACAACAGGTAGGACCTTCACTTTTACTTGTGCATATAGCGCTATCACCTCCAAGTTTGTACAAACCCTAGGTTGATAAGTAAAGCTGGTAGCTGAGGAGCTGCAACATCCTTGCTACAATATTGGTGCTCATCAGTGACCGTTAAAGTCATTTTTCATGAAAAGACGACAGAAGTGAGGTGAAAGGGAGTGGGCAGCCAGCATTTAAGACAAAATTTATGGCTTAGATTCTTGAAAATCTGCCGCCAATCCAGCATTAATGAACCGATTTTGGGAGGGAACGGTCTGATTTGAATTTTAAATGCCCTATAAATTACAAGTGGTTGTCTAGCAAAAAACACTTGGAATTTTGGCAATTGAGTTGTTGCGCTCTCAGGTACACATGAACTGTGAATTATTTCAAGATCTAGTAGTGACTTCGATGTTTGAACAATTATCAAAGGAGACACGAGCACTAGTGAATAGCATCATGTCGACACGCACAGGAGCTATGGACACCAAAGGAGTGGCCATCGAGGAGAATGTATAAGAGACTAATATGGGGGCTGGAGTAGCTACCCCTGAACTGGTCCAAGTATTGGCGGAGGTCCCTAAATCTCTGAGAATGCCAAGACTGAAGCCAAATCCAACCAAGGAGACTGTAAAAGAAAAGAAGGGAAAGCAGCCAACCATACTAGTGCATGCGTCACCAAGACGAAACCCACCAAAGCCCACTACCTAGGAGAAAGGCAAGGCTATAAACCTAGAAGCAGAAGAGGAGGATATTGAAGACATCCCCATGCACGATGAGGAATTGGGAGTGGAAATAGAGGAGTTTGAAGCCCAGGGTGTAAACCCTATTACAAAGTTGTTAGAGTATGTCCCTCCGTAAAAGCCTAAGTCCATGGTCCCAAAGGGCATTGATGAAAATAAGACTCCCTTGCAAAATCGTTTTCTACTAGATGAAATCATTTTCGATGGTCCACGTTTGGCATGGGTGCCGATTTTGAAGCTCGAAGACTCGGACTTGGCAGACCATGAGAAGTTCCCACACCTGGCGACTGAACAGTTGATGCGTCACATCATAGACACAAATACGGGGATGATTGCACTAGTGCTAAGAAAGAGGCTCAAAGGAGTAGAGAAGGCATGATTATTCAACCTGCTCTAGGTGTCACACTATAACCGCACCCCGGTGATAGTTTTAGTCGTCAAGCAACTGTTTTGCTTGGTGCATGATGGGTGTCTGTGGCTGGAGGATTCGATACCCATCACCGATATGTTGATTCACCGCATAAAACGCCTGTCATATACAAGCGAAAATCCAGCTATGATCTTTGAGGGCAAGGGTGGCGAGCTAGAGATCATAGAATTAATGAAAGAAAAGCTCAAGCTGATGAAGAACTCACGTGAGTACGCTATCTCCAGCATATGCGACCCGACTTTGAAGGTGGCAACACAAATCCTTGTAGGGAAGGTGATGCGGAAGTGCCGCGTTGATGATGTACCGGCGCTTGTCATCATACTCACACAATAGTGTGCGGAAAGTGTCCATCTTAACTGGTCATACTACCTTCGTGGAGAGTTCCTGACGAACTATTGCAAAGCACAAGAGCAAAGCGAGACGTTCCACTATGCATGGCCCTTGATTTCAATTGTGCTCATAGCATGGGAGCTACCATAGGAGAGCCAATTCCCCTCAGTCATGCCAAACCTTCCTGAAGCAGTGAAGTATGCTTCGTTGTGGGTGACCAACAATGCAGAGCATGTTCGAGATAGCAATATCTTCTGGATCTTGATGGAAATGAATATTAGGATGGCTATCAATCGCAAGCTATGATTTTCACCCACAGTATATGCTAACTTGTAGAGCTATGTTGAGTTTAAGGCTGATTTCCATCAGATTTTGATCAGGGCACGGAAGGACCCTATGCAGAAGTGGTATTATTTGTCGCACCTAGCCACAGATGATGCCATTTATGCGGTGTTGGATTAATGGCTGGTGGAGTGGCATACCACGACGAACTTGGCGGTGGGTGGAAAAAAGTCCACCACACAAAAGAAGAAGGAAGAGGCTAAGCTAAAGATGGTGCAACTAGTCGAAAAGAGGAAAATGGAGGCCGGTGAGAAGGCCCAGGCGGAAGAGGTAGGAAAGGAGGCAGGAAAATAGAGAGGTGGCATAGAGCATGGCTCTGACAAAGGCACGCTGTCACCTTCACCTGAAACTGAAGAGGAGGACACATAATAGTATGACACGAACCCTCAAGAGACATCCAACCACATTAACACGCAAGAGAGCTGGAGAAAGGAGGGTCCATAAATAAATCAAAGGAAACCAAGACCTTGTTGAAACCTATCACACTAACGGAGGGTGACTTATATGACATTGGTGACACAATCTGAGATGTCACTAGGGAGGCCTTGTAGCAGTTTAAGAAGTAGAAACAGATCATCCCAACATCCATCTAAATCGGGATGCAGGAGTTGCAGACCCGCATGACGTAAGCTAGTCCATTGATCACCAGCACGGCTATCGGCACATTAGAGGCTATAGATGTGATGTGCACAAAGGCTTCTAGTGTGATAGTGCTACCATATGGAGCACTGACCATGGAAAATGAGGATGATAGGCTCACTATCAATGCTTTTAAGGGAGTGGGACTAAACCTAGCAACACTTCCACACGAAGAACTCCACCTCTTGCAGGATGGAGTAATTACAGAGTTGAAGGCCCACGAGCACCACACCCTCTAGGTGATCAGTGAACAAAAAATAAACAATGAGCAGATGGCCTTACAGAGGAATGTTGCCATCACTATCAATGCCAAGGTGACTAGCCAGAGCAAGAAGATCATACAGGTCATGGAGGAGGCCTGTGGAATGGTCCCAGAAATGGCCATTCTAGACGAGGAGCCAGTTGAGGTCTGCATTCGTAAATTGGCCACAGGGATGCACAAGACTTCGACAGAGATGGCGCGAGTTCAGTTGGAGTTGAACCTGTAGATTACAGAGCTCCAATTGAGGGCTCAACCTTCAACACCACCAAAGGTAAAGGAAGAATGAGCAGCCACTGTCACAGAAGTAGTTGCGATAGCGGAGAGTGCAGTAGCAGACTGCACACAGTTTTTCGAACAATAATTTAAGGTCTTGCCCGGCTTGCAGGAGGACCTAAACATCTAGAGGCTAGAGATATAAATGCGCGAACTCCAATATCGCTATGATGAATTTAAGGGCACAGCATGAACTGTCGCACTGACACAGAGGTTAGCCAAGCTGTAGGAAGCCAAGCAGCTGAAGGAATAGGTGGGCGCAGCACCACACATGGTGTTGAAATGTGGCAACAAGAATATTCCAATTTTAATTTGTCCTTGAATTAAAATTGAGAATTAAAATTCGAATTTAGTCTCACCAGTTGCTTGAAAAATAATTAATTAATTCATCTTGAGTTAATTAGTTGGAGAAATTCAAGCAAGAAGTCTTTGTGAAGTCATGCAACAGTTATCCCTTAAATTAAGGAGATTATCCCTTAATTAACGAGATAAGGATGAGTTATATTTGAATTTTAATTAGCTAGCTCAGTTTACTAAGTTAAGTCTAGTTAAATTAGTTCCAAACTTTTTGAGTAACTAATTGTGAGTTCAGTCAGTTAATGTATGCATGCATCCAACTAGTGTACTCTATATAACTGAAGATTCTCTCATGAGTAACTCATGTATGTCTATTCAGAGAAAGACCCAGTTGAGATTAAAGACAGGGACATTGTATTATCAGTTGCATGAGATTTCCTATAAAAAAAACTCATGCATGAAGAAGGAATTCATTCCTTGAGTATTGCGCAGTTTTACAGGGTGTAAGATCAGTGTGAGTGATCAGTGTTACACTTGGTAACAGCTAGATCACCCAGGAGAAATAGCGCAAGGAAATAGGAGCTTGGAGGGTAGAGGAGAAGGCCTATGAGCAGTCTACTTTGTTTGTGAGCATCAGTGAGGGATCGTATTGAGAGATGGCTAGCTGTGAGAGCTAAAGCTTTGTGTAATCTTGATATATTTCCATTTGTATGATAATACAGATAGTGGGGTTTTTAGCTGAGGCTTTCCTTGAGTATTCTTCTATGTTTCATGTGCATTGATTCTTCTTCTGGTTATATGTGTTCCACTTGAACTTGCTTAAATTTATTAATCTTCCGCAAGTTTGATTGTAGAAGTAGATTAAAGTATTTTGCTTTATTTATATTGCATTATCAAGTTAATCTACAGTCAGAATTTCTACATGGTATCAGAACAAAGGTTATTGGAGCTATGAACAATATACTGAGAAGAGAGTTCAAAGTTTGAATTTCGGGGTTGCAGGTACAAATCGAATTCATCTCATACTTTAGGTTGGTCAATGGTATTCTATGGCTTGAGAATCAAGTATGCCTTGGAAGGCAACTCAAATTACATAGCATGGAAAGATAGAATGGAAGTTGTATTAGAAGACAATGGCTTGAAGGATTTCATTGATCAAGAAATCCCAAAGCCAGTTGTAGCTAATGCACAAGAATTGGCTGAGTGGAAGAAGTGTGTGAAGAAGGCGAGATGGATCATCCTAGAGGGAATTTGAGAGCATATCATCTCGAGTCTCCATGGGAAGGATACTCCGTTTACAATGTGGAAGACATTGAAGGACCTCTACCAGAACAATAGCGACCAGAGGAAATTGGCGCTCAAGGAGAAGCTTTGGAAAATCAAGATGGAGAAGGGCGATACTATTTCCACATGTCTAAACAAGCTCACCACCTACAGAGATGAGCTTGGTAGTGTGGGAATAACTACTGCCGATGATGATATGGTGAGCCTCGCTGTCCTTGACCTTCCAAAGAGATGGAATACCTACCAGGAATGGAAGGGAGAAACTATCGAATTGGGAATGATTGTGGTCGGATCTGATGCAGGAGAAGATCAGGAGGAGTACACGAGATGGTTCTTCATCTAAGAATGATGATGAAGAAAATCTGGCCTTAACAAGTAAGGCAAGGAAAGGGAAGGGGAAGGCTTCCCATTCCAAATCGAATTCTTCTCATGGAGGGAAGAAGGTTGACAAGTCTAAAGTGAGATGCTTTAATTGTCACAAGATGGGACATTATACGACTAATTTCCCATTGAAGAAGTCCAAGAAGGAATCCTCAAAAGGATCGGAAGGAGAGGCATTAGCCTCTCAGTTCGAAATGGACTTTACCCTCATCACATGCATGGTGTCATCGATGGTGGGTTGTGTTTGGTATCTTGATAGTGGAGCCTCATTCCACATGACCGGCGATAAAAGTTTATTTAGTACCTTGGAGGAGAAAGACCTCAAGATGAGTAGAGAGATGGGTGACAATGGAAAGTACAATGTTTCATGAGTGGGCACAATTGCTTTTTAGAGGGAGCATGGAGCTCCTCTCACCTTGACAGATGTGAAGTATGTGTCTGGACTGAAGAAGAAATTGGTATCAGTCGCGATGTTGGAGGACAAAGGCTACAATGTTGTCTTCAGTAAAGGAAAGGCATTCCTAAGACACATAGCCACAGGTCAAACCAAGATGATCGGGATTCAAGTGAAGAACATCTATAAACTAGAGGTAGATTATTGTGCAACATTGAGTTCGAAAGCAGAATTGGTACAAAGCCAAGACATTGGCAAGTTGTGGCACAGGCAGTTGGGCCATTTGCATCATGGGGCCTTGAAGATAATGCAATAGATATCTACAAGACTTCCCAAAGGTAAACTTGAGCAAGTTGACATATGAAAAGGTTGTACCTTGGGAAAGTACACCAAGTCTTCCTTTCATGATCAAGATAGTCAAGCAAAAGCGATCTTAGAGCAAGTTCATACTGATTTGTGTGGACCATTCTCAATGGCATCCACTGCGAAGTAAAGGTATTATGTGATTTTCATTGCTAATTTTTCTTGTAAATGTTGGATTTATTTCATGCAAAAGAAGGACCAAACCTTCTCAAAGTTTTGTGAGTTCAAATATTTGGTCGAGAAAGAGTCAAGGAAGAATATCAAGGCCTTGAGAAGATACAATGGTGCAAAATATGTCTCTCAAGAGTTTAAGGACTTCTGTGTAGTGGAAGGAATTAATGAGAGTCGATGGCACCTCATAACCCACAGTAGAATGGGGTGGCCGAGACGAAGAATAGAATTATTGTAGGGGTAGCACATGCAATGTTGCATGACCAAGGCCTACCACTTCACTTATAGGCTGAGGCATGCAACATAGCTGTCTATTTGTAGAATAAAAGATTTCATCACATACTTGGGATGAAGACACCAGACAAAGCTTTCTCCGATAAGAGGCCAGATGTGGGTCACTTCAATATATTTGGCTCATCAGTATATTTTCATGTGACAAAGGATGCACGGAAGAAGCTTGAGCTGACAACAGAGTTGGGAATACTTTTGGGGTACACTAATACACCCCACAACTATCGGGTGTCTATGCCTAATAGTCAGAGGACAGTGGTTCGCAGAGATCTCAAGTTTGATGAGCAGAAGGCCATGCACATTTCCCTTTAGAGGGAGCTCCAACTAGAGGTTGTGGGGGAAATTTTGGTTCCTAAGGAGGAGGAGCCTTAAACTAATGTGGAGCAGCCACATTTAGAGGATCCAAGAGTGGAGACATCCACTCAAGCAGAGTCTTCCATAGATGGACGGAAGCACACAAGAGAAGCTAACAGATTGTTGTCAGAAGTGAGAGAGAATGTGGGAGAACCATCTTCTCATTGGAGACAGAGGAGGTCACCTAAGATGTACACTGGATACATGGCCCTTGTTGGGGAATGTGTTGAGACCGAGCCATCTTCCTTTGAGGAAGTAGTGCAGTAGACAATTTGGGTTGATGCTATGGTGGAGGTATATGAATCCATAGTTTGTAGCAGTGTTTAAGACATGGTTCCCAGACCAGAGAACAAGTCAGTTGTGAGTTCTCATTGGCTTTACAAGGTAAATCAAGTTGCTGATGGTAGTGTGGAGAAAAATAAGGCAATATTTGTTGCCCGTGGTTTCTCACAGGTCGAGGGGATTGATTATGATGAGACTTTTTCTCCTATCGCAAGGTACTCATCTATCAAATCAATGTTGCCACTATCAACACAGATGGGTTGGAAGATCCATCAAATGGATGTGAAGACTATGTTCCTCAATGGAAAGATTGAGGAAGAGGTGTACATAGAGCAGCCAAAAGGTTTTGAGACCTTCGATCATGAGTCACATGTGTGCTGACTCAAGAGATCTTTGTACGAGCTGAAGCAAGCACCTCATGCTTGGTACATTAGGATAGGAAACCACTTCACTAGGTCGGGCTTCACAAAGAGTGAAGTGGGCGCAAACCTGTACCACATCATGGTGAAAGGTAAGCAATTGATCATTGCACTTTATGTTGATGATCTCATATTAACAGGTGATGATCAGTTGATCATGTCTTGCAAGGAGGACCTTGCAAGAGAACTCAAGATGAAATACATGGGTCTGATGCATTACTTCCTTGGTATGAAAGTATGGCAAAAGGATGGGGAGTTGTTTGTGTCTCAGGGAAAGTATGCCAACAAGATACTTAGGATATTTCACATGGAGAAGTGCAAGCCCATGCAGACTCCTCTAGCAGGTAACTGGAGGAAGGAGGATGCTACTTCAGGAGAAGTAGTAGAGGCTACTATGTACAGGAAGCTTGTGGGTTCACTGATGTACTTGGAACACATGACCAGATTTGTGCTATGTTGTGAACAAGGAAAATTTTAAGGATGAAAAATTATCTTAAAGTTTAGAAACCTTGGCGAATCCCACTAGTCCATAATATGAAATCTATAAAATGTTTGGAGATATTTTGTAAAAATATTCAAATTTATAATATTTTTATATAGTCTATATATAAGATTTTTTTTAGGGTAAAATGATTTCATTCTATAAAATTTGGGCAAATCATTTTTACAAAAAAATGGAAATTAGCGAATCTTTTTTTTGGAAAAAGTATAGAAAATTAGCCCATGGGTGAATATTAGCCCCTAAAATTTTCCTTGGCTGTGAACAAGCTGAGTCAAGCTATGGTTCAACCTACCAAGATGTTTTGGAAGGATGCAAAGCATGTATTCAGATACCTCAAAGGAACATCTCAATATGGATTATGGTACAAATGGATAGAGGGAGTGAAGCTACAGGGCTTCACTGATGCAGATTGGGCAGGGAGTCCATTAGATTAGAAGAGCACATCAGGAGGAATTTTCAACCTTGGGTCAGCTGCAGTTTCTTAGTACTGTAGGAAACAAAGGCCAGTTTCACTCAGCTCGGTAGAGGTTGAATGCATGGTTGCTAGTCAGGCAACATGTGAGGCCATTTGGATGTGGAAAATTCTATTTGGTTTGTTTTATCAGAGGATGGATCCAACTGTGATCTATTGTGATAATCAAAGTTGTATCAAACTCTCTGAGAATCCAGTATTTCATGATAGGTCCAAGCACATCGACATCCGGTATCATCATCTTAGAGACTGTGTAGTGAATAGGATCATGTTGTTGCAGTATATTTTGACTAAGGAGCAAGATGCTGACATTTTGGCAAAGGCTTTGTCAAAGTGTAAATTCGAGTTCCATAGAGACAGGATCGGGGTGGCAAATAATCCCTTTCTTGTTGAGAGAGAGTGTTGAAATGTGGCAATAAGAATATTCCAATTTTAATTTACCCTTGAGTTAAAATTCGAATTTAGTCTCACCAGTTGCTTGAAAAATAATTAATTAATTAATCTTGAGTTAATTAGTTGGAGAAATTCAAGCAAGAAGTCTTTGTGAAGTCATGCAACAGTTATCCCTTAAATTAAGAAGATTATCCCTTAATTAAGGAGATAAGGATGAGTTATATTTGAGTTGTAATTAGTTAGCTCAATTTACTGAGTTAAGTCCAGTTAACTTAGTTCCAAACTGTTTGAGGAACTAATTGTGAGTTCAGCTAGTTAATGCATGCATGCATCCAACTAGTGTACTCTAGATAACTAAAGATTCTCTCATGAGTAACTCATGCATGTCTATTCAGAGAAAGACCTAGTCGAGATTAAAGATAGGGATAGTGTACTATCAGTTGCATGAGTTTTCCTATAGGAAAAACGCATGCATGCAGAAGGAATTCATTCCTTGAGTATTGTGTAGTTTTACAGTGTGTATGTCTATTCAGAGAAAGACCTAGTCGAGATTAAAGATAGGGATAGTGTACTATCAGTTGCATGAGTTTTCCTATAAGCCAAACTCACGCATACATAAGGAATTCATTCCTTGAGTATTGTGTAGTTTTACAGGGTGTAAGATTAGTGTGAGTGATCAATGTTACAATTGGTAATAGTTGGATCACCCAGGAGAAACAACATAAGGAAATAGGAGCTTGGAGGGCAAAGGAGAAGGCATATGAGCAATCTAATTTGTCTGTGAGAATCGGTGAGGGATTGTACTAAGTGTTGGCTAGCTATGAGAGCTAAAGCTTTGTGTAATCCTGATATATTTCCACTTGTATGATAATACAGATAGTGGGGTTTTTAGTTGAGGCTTTCCCTTGAGTATTCTTCTGTGTTTCATGTCCATTGATTCTTCTTCTGGTTATATGTGTTCCGCTTGATATTGCTCAAATCTATTAAGCTTCCACAAGTTTGATTGTAGAAGTAGATTAAAGTATTTTGCTTTAGTTATATTGCATTATCAGGTTAATCTACAGTAAGAATTTACGCACAGGGAAGTAGTGCTGAAGGCACGACTAAAGCCCTAGCTGGAGGAAGCTTATGCAGTCATAGGAAACATTGAAGGCAAGATTACGACTCTGCAAGCAACACAACAAAAACTTCAGGCTGACAGCATAGGGGCAGTAACCGAGAAGACAATCAAAGATACGAAGCAGGTAGCAACTCAGTGCACAGCCAAAGTTGTAGTCATCGGGGTCGAGCTGGACAGGCTTCACGCAAAGATCTCCACACCTACCAAGTGACTCGAGGGAAAGTCACAATGTTTGTGATGGCGGCCTGTTGGGAGTGGGATCCCCCAAGGGAAGTTCTGGGGCTAAAAGCCCATGTTTAAGTCAATTTTTGTAATATTATTGTAAATACTCCATAATTTGTGGTTGAGAAGCACGAAGGTGTAATGTGTCATAAAGGGTATTCTGCCCTTAGTTTTGTAAAAGTAAATTTGGATGTAAGAGAACTACCTATGGTTTGTGGACCATGGGACTGTATAAAAAGAGCTAAGCTCTAAGTAGTTGGAGGAGACAAACAATGATGGAAGATGTAATAGAATCATAGCTTTAGAGCAAGAAGTCTAAGTCTTGGGTTGTAGCGTAGGTAAAGGCTCTGCAGCTGAGTGCATAGAGGCCTAGGGTAGAATTTTGCAGCTGAGTGCGTGGACCCTTGCAGCTGTGTGCACAGGTAAGACATAGTTTGTAACCACTTGGGAGATATTAATAAAGAGAGATATTCTACACTTTCTATGTCATTGTTCTGTTGATGCATCATGATATGTTATATATGAATTTTATTTATTATGCTTATATGGTGTGCGAATGAATGCAATTACATTGAATAACTAAATGTATATACGAATATTTGTTTATGCGAGGATAACTATAGTTGTTTGATAAGATAAGAAAGGAACTTAGATTAATTGGGGAATTTGTACGACACACTACCATAGCAACGCGTAAGTAACTGAGCAGCAGGCTTGGGCTGTGCAAAGGATGATCATATCCTTTCATGGAGGTATTGAAGAACAGAATACAGGGTTTGTCTTGCAAGCCCTAGAGTGAAGCAACCTGCACAAAGGCAAGGATAGAGGGAATTAAAAGATATCACAACCATCTTAAGGTGCGGAAACTTGGTTCCAGCATCCCCCCATACTGCTTCGGGTGAGACTCTAGTCTGCGCTCTATGGGCTAATGCCGAAATGGCCAGTAGTGTAGGGATTTGTTTGGCTAATTAATGTTGAACCTAGGTTAGGCCCCATCAAGCCAACATCAACACTTGGAGAAACCATGTGAAAAATCTATGATGGATTTTTTAACGTACATAAAGTAAGTTTTTGTTTGCATGGCTTACAACAACAAAGAAAAGAGTTTGTTAAAACTCTAAGGAACATACAAGCTTCCATTGTCTATGTGTTGGAATAATTCCATGTGGCCTATGAGGATGACCATCAAATGCAGTCAAGAGAGTAGGTGAAGGAACAACTTGAGGAGATCTAATATATTTCCAAAATGCAATCGACATGACACATTTGGAAGCTCCCTCATCAATTACAGTTCGAAATGTATTGATCTTTCGATATGTAGATTTAATCTGGAAATCCATGTGATGAGGTAGTCTCTTCTTAATATTTGACATGTCATGTGTAACAATAAGAGAGTTTATCAAATCTACTACCCCAATCGCAGTGAGTAGCACAGTCCTTTGTGATGGACATGACTAGAGTACCTCTAACACAAACATTGCATAAGGTATTTGAGCCAGATCTTCAACAATGGATTAGTTCTAGGCAACCCTGGCATTAGGGTTAATCGTCGAACATTTTGCAGAGCCTTTCAGCATTCGAGGTATAGACTCAATTACATGCCTCTCAATATGGAGTGGCTCTGGAACAGTAGGAGTGACCTTAGCCTTAGAGGATTCTGGTTCACCATAATCATGTGATCTTGGAGCAACATCAACGTGAGAACTCATAATTGATACATTCGATGGATTTTCCCTTTCGTGGTTTCCCCTTGTGGGGTTTCTAGTATTAGCATTCGCGCTAGCAAACATTTGTTTCCCTTAGGGAAAGGGGTTCATTAGAATGGCTTGGGAGCTAGAATAACCCTGATGCACTAACAAGCATTGAGCATCCTGAATCTTAGGGCAAAGATGAGTTAAATGGTCTCTATTGCACAATTTGCAAGGAAACTTAACTTTATTTTTGGACTCCTTTTTACCCTCCCTAATATTATTACTAGGTTTGTTCACATTACCCTTCCCTGATCCGAATGAAAAATGCATCAACCCATGGTATTCATCCACCCATGTTATTCATCCACCCATGGAATTTACCCATGGTATTGTAAGTGGCATCCACTCATGGTATTTATCCACCCATGGTATTGTAAGTGACATCCACCTATGGTGTTCATTCACCCATGGTATTTGCCCATGGTATTGCAACATTCACCCATGGTATTCATTCACCTATGGAATTCACTTGTGGTATTGTGACATCCACCCATGGTATTCATTCACCCATGGAATTGACCTATGGTATTGTGACATCCACCCATGGTATTCATTCTCCCATCGAATTGACCCGTGGTATTATAACTGAAAAATACTATAAGTAACAAGTCGAATTTTGTAAAAGGACAGATTGTCCACCAAAATGTAGTCCTTGCAATTATTATCTGCTTTAATAAAAAAAAATCTTTGTCATTTTGTTTATTGGGCATTCTACTATTTTTCTCCTCGCAATTTCAATTTTTCAAATCTTAGGCCCCCCCCCCCC
>APFE030344211.1:0-11096 GCA_000404065.3 Pinus taeda | reverse complement strand
TTATTTTTTTTTCTGACGACAACTAGTGGACGGTGACTCTCCTATCATTTTTTGAATTTTGTGTGGAGAATTTTAGGAAACAAAAACCATATATCTAAGCCCCTCTTGAAAAATCACCCAATTTAAAAAAAAAAATGGGTTGAATCAGAGTTTGGATGTGGGAGATATCACTCATTTAAAATCAACTATTTTTTCAGAACTTTTGTGACGGCGGAAAACTTGCAGCGCGAATATGAGATTCTAGAGTGTCCAAATAAGGATTTCCAACACATGGGAAGATGCAAAATGGTCCTTTTTCTTCCAAAAATAGGTTATAATAAATATTCTAAGTTATATTGACCAAGTTATGTCCATTTTAACTCTGGAGCAACATTCAAAGTGGGTTCCCATTGGAGACATGCCCTCCCACCCCACTTTAGTAGGCACCTATTTCACATTCATTAGTTTCAACATAGCAACATTCAGCTTGGGTTATTTGGAGATGTTGCCTCCCACACCACGCTACGTAGGTACCTGCTACTTCATCAACAACCAACATCATAGTTATGGGTCAACCACACAAAATCCTTGTCATTGAAGTCCATTTGCTAGGCCACACATTGTTAGTGTCACAATTGGTCACAAGCATTACAAGGCATATCTATCCTCATATTTTCATTTTTCATGGTTATGGGCCATCCACAAACCCACACTTAATCGAAGTCCATTTGCTAGGCCACACACTGTCAGTATCACAGTTGGTCACAAGCATTACAGGGTATTTCTATCCTCGGATCTTCGTTCATCATGGTTATGGGTCATCCACATACCCACACTTCATCGAAGTCCATTCGCTAGGCTACACATTGCTAGTATCACAATTAGTCACAAGCATTACAAGGTATCTCTATCCTCAGATATTCGTTCATCATGGTTATGGGTTAACCACATAAAACCCTTTTCTTTAGTGGCTCTTCATATTCAACAAAGGCTTCATAGGAGGGAACTCCATACAATGGGGACCATTGCTTCTTAATGAGGGAGGAATGATCTGAATGGAAAATGGAATCAACTCATGTTATTCATCAACCAATGGAATTTACCCATGGTATTGTAAGTGGCATCCATTCATGGTATTTATCCACCCATGGTATTGTAAGTGACATCCAACCATGGTATTCATTCACCCATGGTATTTTCCCATGGTATTGTGACATTCACCCATGGTATTCATTCACCCATGGAATTGACCCGTGGTATTTCAACTGAAAAATAATATAAGTAATAAGTTGCATTTTGTGAAAGGATAGATTGTCCACCACAATGTAGTCCTTACAGTTATTATCTGCTTTAGTAAAAAAATTCTTTGTGATTTTGTTTATTGGGCATTCTACTATTTTTCTCCTCGCAAATTCAATTTTTCAGATGTTGGGGGCCTCCCCCCCAAGATACGGATCATTCCCATCCTTATCTTTCTTCTTAACATGTCCCTTTTTCTTCCCATTAGATTGTTGATTTCCTTTGGGGTTAGAAGATTGGACAACATTAATAGCTAAAGGTTGAGAAGGCATATGCACTAACAATGATTCTTGAATTGAAGAAGTAGTTTGCAAAGACAAATGTTGCAATTGACTTAACAGGTTAGCCATGATATTATCAATCAATATGAAAATCCTATTGGCATGGGGACCTGGCTTCGGTTTGGCTAAATCAATCTTAGATCAAGGAGCATCAGGCAAAATCCTTTCAAGAACCCCAAACTGAGAATATATAAGTTCTAATTGCTAGGCTCTAAAGATAGCTTGTTCTTCTTCGGTGAATACTCTGGAAAGTGATGCATCCTTAGAATTTTCTGGTTGTAAATATTTTAAAAACCATTCGAGAATGAATTCATTAGGAATATAGGCTTTAATGAGCCTCTTCATTCTTTTCCATTCCGAATATGGTCAGAAATGTGAGTTGCCTTATCCTATTGGAAACTAGCCAATAACTCAATTCCAGCATCATATCGAATGGGCAATTGAAAATGGTTCAAAAACATAGTAGCCAATTCACCAAATGAAGCAAAGTTACCCCCATTAAGATCTATATACCATTTAGAAGTGTTTCCAATTACGGTGTGTTGAAACAATCTCAACCTGATTGAATCGACAATTAGGGAGTTAGGCAAACACCATAAATGGAATGTTGTTATATGGTTAGCCGGATCCTCCCCAGACTTTCCTTCGAATTTTGGAATATCCGATGGAAGTTTGGTGGGAACCATAGGCCAAGATTGATTGTATCGGATTTGATCATTTGTCAACTTTGAGAGATCTAGAAAATTTAGGGTTGCGAGGAATGGTAAGCGTTGAGGAGCTTGAGAATTCCACCCACTATGAGAATGATTCCCAACATTTTGAAAAGAATATCCTAGATTTGTAGAGGCACTAGGTTGCCAAGGATTGTTCGTAGAAGAAATTGAAACGTAAGGAAAACCTTGTGGTCTAGAAAAAATTGGAGTGTGACCAAATCCTACCGAAAAGTTACCATAATCAAGAATATTTCCTTTAAGTGAAGTATTAAAGGGAGAGGAGATCCCTTGGTAAGGGTTCCATGAATTAGAAAAGGGAGAATAAGCTTGAAAGGAACTTATGGAGGAGTAAGGCATGTTCCCCTGTTGACCAAAAGAAAATTGATTCCCGGTTCCTAAACCCCTAAAAGCAAGTTTAGTCGAAACTTGAAAATGATTATAACTTTGACCTAGAGTGGAGAAAGGAAGAGATCCTAAATAAGGATTAGAATGAGGTATATGACCACTTCCAAAAGGAAAACCTTGAAAAGAGGCTGAACCACTAGCCATAGAATTCATAGTTGTGGAAACAATAGATGGGATGGATAGAGGAATCGAGGGAATTGCACTAGAAGGCTTCCCAAAGGGGAAGGAACCCGTGTGGGAAGAAAAAGCTTGGGTGCCCCCACTCGAAGATGGAATGGTGGTAGAGCCAAATATTGTAGTAATAGGAGTGATAGTATATACAGAAATAGTACCTCCTTCTTGAACTAAAAAAGTAGTATGCTCATTAGTAGCACTCATAGCTAGATTCATGCTCCTAGTATTGGCCATCAAACTTGGAAAAGGATGATAAAATACCAGGGCTTGTAGGCCCGTGAGTCAAGGTCCCAACGTATAATAGAACGTATGATAATTAGGAGGAAGAGGTGAAGAAGGAGTCACAAGGGACTCAGGAATCACTTCAACCTCAACTTTGTCTTCCGACTGGAAGAGAACCCTAGAAAGGACAAGAGTATCCCTATCCAAATCGTGAATTGCACTAGGTCAACCCTGTGAAACTATGTCCAGACATGGAGGATCAATCTACGATGCGTTCACTGCTATTGATTGAAAATCACTAGCAAAATTGCTCCTACGCTTTCTAGAAGAAGACTCAGCACTCGTGGGTGAGAGCCCACGAAGCTTCCTGGACCGACAAACTGGTTGATCAACCACTTTTAGTTATTGAGAGAACTTGTAAAGACTCAAAATATTATAAAGATATGATTGTCTAGGAGCAAAGAGCACTCACTGAAATGTCCCTAAAGATACAATCAATCAAGCTACTTTTAGGTATTTCTACTCCAGGTGATTAGGACCGGACACCAAAATAATAGAAAGTGAAATAAATGACCTTCTGCAGATATTTTGTGATAATTACGGCCCAACCCTACCAACGAAGGTAACATAAACAATTACCCTGACCTCCATTGAAAATCCTTTGTCATTGCAAGTATTTGAGCTTTGCAAGGGCACCCTTTAGAAGTACTAATGAGAGTGATACAATATGTGCCTCAGGTACCACAAGTATTCCCCCTCGCAGTCACCTATATGGTCCCTAGGAAAGGAAACTAAGGTCACTAGTTCATATTTGCAGCCGGGTAGAACAGCCTTTGGTCAGGATCCAACAAGTCAGAGAGAGGGTATCTCTCTTCCCTGCCTTCACTCGCCCTCATGCTTAACTCCTAGAAGAGAAGAGATTTCCTGGTCAACTTCACGATGTAGGTTTTAACCCCGTATAGAAATTACCTGCATACGAATTCTAAATCACAGAAAAATAAACAATGCGAGAGCATAACACATAAAAACACATATTCACAGAGATTTCCCTTGGATCCCAAAACCGGGACTACCAGCTTGATTTTTCATTATATTCCTTTCAATGTTACAATACATATTTATACATGCCGAAGCATCCATACCATGGACCGAAAAACCATCGCGTCCAAAACCATGGACCGAAAACCATCGCGTCCAAAAAACATGTGTGAAAATCATGCACAACACCATAGGTGGGTCCGCCCAACCTAACATAGGGTCCAAAACCAAAATTTTCCGGTGCGCTGCCCCGGACCCCATAAAGTGGGGTTACGGGTACCCCTCAAACCCCCTGTTAACTATGTGGAAAGAATATAACACAACCAAATACATAACTTGGCCCTTTCTTTGCCCTCAGTTTGCCGTTATCATCTAGGGAAATATTTTCCTCCTCAAACTTCCTCTTTTGGTCACCACATTGAAACCATTCTCTAATATATTGTTGTATGAAGTTGTCCCACATTCTTTCCCAAGTGGAAAGGTTCTCTCGACTCACGATGCATTTCACAAACACATCCCACTATTTCTTAAAGCCATTCAAGGATATACACATCAATTTTAATTTAAGAATTATCTCCCCTACAACCACCATCTTATACCGTAGTTGAGTGATTTTGGTGAAGTAGGAAGCTACATCCTCACCCTTGGAAATTATTATGCTATGTAACTTGTCCTTTAGTACCATTTTTTTACTCAGGAAATCACTCTGGTATAACTTGGTGAGCACATCCCATATTTATTTAGTTGTATGATTCTTGGACATATGTTTATCAAGTGGTATTTAAGCCCATCCAAAATAATCCTCTATTCCTACACTTCTGTCACCTCATTAAGGTCTAGGGAAATTGAATTTGAAATTGTTGGAACTATTGTGGTCTTGAAAAAGTTCCACAATTTTCTCTCCTTGATAGCGACTGTGACTAAAGACAGTTTGAACACCCTTCCAGTATGTATTCATATTGAACATTGGTATCCATGGTGTAATAAACCCTTGAATCACTTGTTTTCTAAAAGCTTGAACTCCTTTGAGTTAGTACCTGTGTCAAATTCCCTTGGTTTCATACTTAGAAACTACTACTTTGATATCATGTTAGATTTATTGAACCTAGGTTATATTTTATGTCCAACAAAATTATACTCGAAACATAAATAAAATGTTAGGTGTGGAACCTAATTATCTTCTTTATTCAGAGGTATCACAACATTCGACCCTAGTTCAAAATGTGGTGGCAATGCTGCTCGTAATATTTTCACTGCAAAGGGGGTCCGGGCAGAGGATCGGGGGCAGTGCCCCCGAAGCTAAAAATAGATGTAAAATTTCCTTGTAAATGTTGTAATTTCATAGTCAATCTGGGTCATTCATTAGGCAAAGATCTGACGGTAGAAGTTATGTTTAATTTAGGGTTTTTTGCCCTAGAAGGCAACCCCTTGCTATATATGAGGGAATTGTATTGTGTCTATGTAGATCTGTATTCTGAGTGAGAAAGAGAGAGGAGATTTTGTGAGAGCGAAGAGGGAATTACAACAGATTTGCTCTAGGTTGTATCTCTTCAATTTGCTAGATAATATAAAAGGGAGGATTGGTTGTTTCTTTGTGGTCATAGCCCAAATTGGTTGAACCATGTATATCTGTGTCTCTCTTGTTTTACGTGTTTTCTGTGTTTATATTTCTGCAATATATTTTATGTGTTCCATTTCTCTGTAATATATAATTTTCTAACGATTGGTATTAGAGTCGAAGGTTTATTTGGCTGATAAACTCGCACGAGAGAAGGGTTCCTAGTTCGAGTGGGAGCAATGGCAGAAGATGGCAGGTTTAGTGTTGAAAAATTTAACAGCCAAAACTACCAGCTATGGAATATGCGGATGGAATATTATCTGTATCAGAGAGATCTATACCTACCATTGAACGGAAAGACAAAGAAGTCGACAAGTATGACAAACACAAAATGGGATATTCTCGATAGAAAGGCACTTGGAAGAATACGGCTATGCTTAGCGGTATTGGTAGCCTTTAATATTTCAAAGGAAACAACAACAAAGGGTTTAATGAAGGCATTGACCAAACTATATGAAAAACCCTCGACCTCAAATAAGATATTTCTTATGAAGTATTTATTTAATATGAAGATGTCAGAAGGTGGATCTGTTGCTAATCATTTAAATGAATTTAATATAGTTACCAGTCAGTTAAGTTTTGTAGGGGTAATTGTAGAAATTCCCACTGTAGATCAAGAGATTATGCAATATACTAAAGCAAACTACAAGATCTACTTCTACAACAAACTTGTATAAGCTTAATTGATTATGAGCAAGATCAAATAGAACAGATAGAATTGAGAATGAGAAATCAATCACACAGGAGCATAGAAAAATACTCCGGGGAAAGCCTCAACTAAAAACCCTGATCTCTATATTATCATACAAGTGGAAATATGTTCAGATTACACAAATAATCAACTCACAAGCTATCTTGTTCTCAATACAATCCAACAATACATCTCACAAACTAAATAGACACAAGATATGCCTTCCCTCAGCCCTCCAAACCTCCTATTTCCTTGTGCAGTTTTCCTTGGGGTCCAATGCTGCCACCTATGTGAATTGGCCTCATCACACACTCATTAAACACAAAAGTAATTGTGCAATATCCAAGGAATGAATTCCTTCTGCATGCAAGAGATATCCTCCATGGAATATTCCTGCAACTGATAGTACACTGTCCCATCATCTGATCTCAACTGGGTCTCTCTTTGAACTGACATGCATGAGTTATTTATGAGAGAATAGTAAGTTATCTGAAGTGCAGTAGTTACATGCATGCATGCATTAACTAACTGAACTCACAGTTAGTTCAACAAACTATTTGAACTAATCTAAATGGACTTAACTCATTTAACTGAGCTAACTAATTACAACTCAAATTACAACTCATCCTTATCTCTTTAACTAAGGGGTAAATTCCTCAATCAATGGGATAACTGTTGCATGTCCTCACATAGACTTCATGTTTGATTTTCTCCAACTAATTAACTCAAGATGAATTAATTAATTATTAATCAAACAGCTGCTAAGAACAAATTTGAATTTTACTTCTCAATTTTAGTTCATGGGCTAACTAAAATAGGAAGGTATCTCGAAATGCTATTTATGGCAATGCTATTTTTAGCACTTATATATTTAGCATTTCTTGTTGCTAATTTCAACAATAACTTTTGATGATGAAGTTAGGGCTCTATTATTTCTATGCTCATTGCCACAAAGTTGGAATGGTTTAGTTATGGCCATTAGTAACTTTGTCTCTGGATCTAGTACTTTAAAGTTTGATGATGTTGTCGGTGCAATCCTTAGCGAGGAAATGCGACGGAAAATTGGTGAGACATCAGGTAATGCTTTGACTGTAGAGATTAGGGGAAGAAAAATGGAAAGAGGAAAGAGATCAAGATATTACAGTAAGTCAAGGTAAGGCAGATCCAAGTCTAGATCGGGGATAGTGTGTTGGAAATGTGGGAAGAAAGGACACATGAAGAAAGACTACAAGTCTTGGAAGGGAAAAGAAGGAGACACACAACAAGAAAACAATCATGAAGCGAATGTGATAGGTGATGTGTTGCAAGATGCTTTGATTATTTCATTAGAAAATATTATTGATGCCTAGGTGGTAGATTCAGGGGCCTCATTCCATGCCACATCTGCTAGGAAACATTTTCATGATTATGTTCAAGGAAATTTTGGACATGTATGATTGGGTGATGATAAAACCTATAAAATCATTGGAATGGGTATAGTTTTCATAAAACAACAGAATGGAAACCAATGGCTATTGAAGGAGGTAAGGCATGTTCCAGATTTGAAGAAAAATCTGATTTCAACAGGGAAGTTGGGAGGTGAAGGTTGTGTAACAACTTTTACAAATAAAACCTAGAAGGTCACTAAAGGAGCCATGGTAATAGAAAAAGGATAAAAGGTTGATACATTGTATTTATGCAATGGTATTTCTAATTTTGTTAATGCTTTAACCTCTACATGAGAAGATACGACATTGTGGCATCATAGGCTTGGGCACATGAGTGAGAAGAATATGCAGATTCTTCACTCAAGAAATTTGTTGCCAACTTTGAAGCATGTTGATTTAAAATTCTGTGAGAATTGTGTTTATGGAAAATAGAAGAGTGTCGGATTCCTCAGAGTTGGGAAAGAAAAGAAGAGCGAAAAATTAGAGCTTGTGCATACAGATGTATGGGGACCTATTCAAGTATCATCTCTTGGTGGATCTCATTATTATGTTAATTTTATTGATGATGCAACTAGAAAAACTTGGATTTATTGTATTCAAGATAAATCTGATGTATTTGATACTTTCAAGAAATGGAAAGCTTTGGTTGAAAATGAGACAGGAAAAAGGTTGATGTGTCTCAGATTGACGATGGAGGTGAATATTTTAGTAAATAGTTTGATAGGTACTGTTCGGAGAATGGAATTCACAGAGAGAAGATAGTTCCAGGAACACAACAAGAAAATGGTGTGTCAAAAAGGATGAACAGGACAATCATGGAGCGTGAAAGGTGCATGAGATTGCATGCAAGATTTCCTTTACAATTTTGGGCAGATGCTGTAGATACTGCGGCTTATCAAATAGAAGGCCTTCAAGTTCCTTAGATGGTGGTATTCCAGAGGAGGCATGGATAGGTAAAAAGGTAAACTACTAATTTTTAAATACTTTTGGTTGTGAAGCCTTCGTCCGCATTAATAAAGAAAATTGAACAAAGCTTGAGGCAAAATAAAATAAATGTACCTTTATTGGATATGGCGTTAATGATTTTGGTTATCGCTTTTATGATTATGAAAAACACAAAATCATTAGGAGCAGAGATGTCGTATTCAATGAAAAGGTTTTGTATAAGGATCAGATGTAGGAAAAGAAACAAGAAAAAGAAAACAGAGAATACACAGTTCTTGATGACATCACAAAAAAAGTGAAGGTGCCTAAAAATCATAATGATCAACAACCAAAACAACAACAACAACCACAACAGCAACAAGCACCTCAAACACCTGAAAGTGGTGTTAGAATATCTACCAGGATAAGTAGACCCCCTGAACGATACTCTCCTTCATTATATTATGTATTGTTTACTGATTCTGGTGAACCAAAATGTTATTAAGAAGTAGTGCAGGTAGAAACCAGGAAGAAGTGGGAGCAAGCCATGAAAGAAGAGATGGACTCCTTAGCACATAACTAGACTTGGGACTTAGTCAGGTTGCCTGTAGGAAAAACAACATTGTAGAATAAATAGATTTACAAATTGAAGGAAGAAGATGGAGGTAGAAAAAGGTATAAAGCTAGACTTGTGGTGAAGGGGTTTGCACAGAAAAAGCGTATAGAATTTGATGAGATACTTTATCCTGTTGTTAAAATGAATTTAATCAGAACTATTTTAACTATAGTAGCAGTTGAATATTTGTATCTTGAGTAGCTAGATGTAAAGACAACCTTTCTCTATGGGGATTTGGAGGAAGAGATATGCAGCAACCATAAGGATATGAGGTAAAAGAGAAGGAGAAACTAGTGTGCAGGTTGAAGAAGAGCTTGTATAGCTTAAAACAGGCTCCAAGGTAGTGGTATCTAAAAATTGACAAGTTTATGTGTGAACAAGGTTATACTAGATGTCACTCTGATCATTGTGTTTATCTCAAAAGGTAAATGATGGTAGCTATATTATATTATTATTGTATGTAGATGACATGCTTGTTGTAGGTTCTAACATGTAGGAAATAAATGTGCTCAAAATAAAATTGGAAAACTCATTTGCAATGAAGGATTTGGGTACATAAAAACAAACCCTTGGTATGAGAGTAACTAGAGACATGAAGAATTGAAAATTAACATTGTCTCAGAGTGAGTACATAGAAAAGGCGTTGAAAAGATTTAATATGCAGAATGCAAAACCAGTTAGTATACCTTTGGATAGCCATTTCAAACTAAGTAAGGAGGTGTGTCCCAAGACTCAGGAAGAAATGTCTTATATGTCTAATGTTCCATATGCATCAGCAGTTGGAAGCTTAATGTATGTAATGGTCTGCACAAGGCCTGATATTGCACAAGCAGTGGGAGTTGTAAGCAGATACATGAACAATCTAGGAAAAGAACATTGGATGGTGGTGAAGTGGATTCTCAGGTATTTGAGAGGTACCACAAATTGAGCATTATGCTTTGGTGGTTCAAACATTTCTCTACAACGATATGTTGATGCAGATATGGCGGGTGATAGAGATAACAGGAGGAACACAATAGGGTATGTGTTTATTGTAGGTTGGGTTTCAAAACTGCAAAGTGTTGTTCACTCTCAACAATGGAAGTAGAGTATGTTGCTGCTACAGAGGCTAGTAAAGAAATGATTTGGTTACAAAGGTTTCTGGATGAATTAGGTAAGAAGCAAGAGTTGGGTAGGTTATACAGTGACAACTAGAGTGTCATACATCTTGCAAAGAACTTTACATTTCATTCAAAGACAAAACATATATGACTCAAGTATCATTTCACATGGTCAGTGTTGGAAGATGGACAACTGAAAATGGAAAAGATACACACTAGCCAAAATCCTGTAGATATGTTAGCAAAAGTTGTAACCAGGGAGAAATTGAGATTCTGCTCAGTTTTAATTGGTCTTCATGTATGATGAAGAACATGAGAAACAACTAGGTCCAAAGTAGACAATGACTCCACTTTCAACATGATGGTGTGCTTTCAACATGATCATCATAGGTTGATGACACCGGATTATGCAAACGAGGAGACCAGTCCCTTAAGATCCAGGGGATGCAAGGACAATCTCAGTGATAGTGGTCTCCATTGCAAATGACACATGGAGATTTAGGTTTAGATGGTGCGGTGTGAGGATTTTCACTAGATGACGCCTGGTTGCCCCCTTTCGATTTTGGTTCCTTCTTCTTCTTTTCTTTTTTCTCTTTCTGCTTCTTCTTC
>APFE030344209.1:32754-145021 GCA_000404065.3 Pinus taeda | reverse complement strand
TATATGGCTTTTGTTATTAATTATTAAATTTTGATATTTATATTCATATCATTATTAATAAACCGATATAGATATGTGTTCTCTTGTGGTAAAGGGGCTGTCGGGCTATTCATGTATTTGACTTATTGCTTTTTCTGATCACCCTCAATCCTCACCTACAAAGCTTGTTGGAAAGAATCTTGCCAGATGAACAAACTCGGCCATTGGAAAAATTTGTAAATTTGGAGATATACTTGAAATATTATTATAAATTTTCTATTACATATCCTCTTACAACTCATGTTGACATCGAAGTTCTTAAACTCTTCTGAAGCTTTTTTCATGCATTTTCTAAAGTTTTCAAACATTTTTCAAGCATTCATAGACAAGGCAATGTCCAATTAAATTAATTTAATGAGTGATACATTATCTATGCCTATCTCTGTAGGAATTCAATTAAAAAATAGAGAAAAGAGATAGAAAATAGTAATAACATAGCTCAATTAAACAAATATCTGGGAAAAAAAGCACGATGACCAGAAAATCCTTATAATTAAGATTTCCTAATTATGAATTTGGTCCAATCTAAATTTTTTCCAATTTACCTCGCTTCTTCTGAAATCCTTTCCAGTCCTTTCTGGCTGTTATTGCTAACAAGTTGACAACTGACCAAAGGTAATGATTGTTCAAACAAATGCATGTATTTTCCAAATAAAGCATCTTACATTTATCACCAAAGCATGCTCAGACCACTACAAGAGCATATATGCATAATAGTGGGGATCACATTCTCACCTTGAAATGTCTTAAATCAATGATGAATTCATGAGCACATGTACCATTTACTCCTCGGAAAAGTACAGGATAGTAATCCTGCAGAGACAGCAGCTGTTAGTTGAAAATGTAACAAAAACAATGGAAAGAGTGAGGAAAATTGGAGAAATAACAGGATACCTCTAGTCGTTTAGCCATGTAGTTTGCATTCAAAATAGCTACTTTTGATGCTGCAGTAAGCCCTTATGAACCCATCATTGCAATGTAGGAATATGATATTGGCAAAATCAGAGCAGAGCCCCACGGTGCAGCAGATATAGTACCAAGCGGTTGTTGCTTGCCTTCAGGAGCAGGAATTCCCCCCGTAGGAACCTGTCATTCTCAATTTCTTAGAACAAATTCTTTGGATTTACTAGAATACAAATATAATTAAGGCAATTACAAATATGATCTGAATTTTACATTCATGGGAAAAGAGTGAATTTTAATGGTTAGTCCCACCATTGATGCTCCTTTTATAGACTGGCACAGTGCATTGGTTGATTTCAATTGGCTCCATTATAGAATTCTTTCAATCTGACAATGCAGAAAGTCGTAAGATTTTATAGATACAATCTGAATCTCTCTTTAAACGGTTATAAAAGATGACCTTTAAGGAAAGCATTCTAGTTTTCTTAACCAAAAATGAAAAGGGTCATACAAAGCAGGCAAAAAATAAAGTACTAATATATTGCTCCCCGAGATATCTGCTTCTGATGGATTAAAAAATAAATAAATAAGGAAAACATGAAAAAAATGGGATAGAACCAAGTAGAAAGAACACACAGAACATGGTAGATTTATAGATTTGAAATGGAAAGATGCAGAAGATTAATCATGGTTTCAAAAGAGCTAGACTGCAAAGTAAACTCACATCTTCATAAATAGAATCATGTTCTAGCACAGCAAATATTGTCTAATTTTGCGTAGGCAGAAGCTGAAGTTTTGAAATTGAGGAAAATGGTATTACTTCACAACATCTCCAGTAAAGTTTCCAAATTGATAGACACAACAAACTCTTTCCAAAAACTAGGGCAAAGTAGGACAGTTTTGCCTGTTTCTCTAGGATTTGTAGGCCATAGAATTAATTGATCCATAAAAAACTCTACAGAGACACTTTAAAGAAAAATAATATTTCCCAAGGAATCATAAGAAAATCAGCAATGGCAGGAAATTCTAAGTCCCTGAAACTATAGGGCTCTAGGCTCAGTCATATAACCTTCCATAGAATCAGAAATATCACAAGGACTCAACTTGTGTACTTCATCTGAGTAAAGTACCAAAAGGTTTCCCCAATGGTTACGGGTGGAGTGATGTTGAAGAATATATTTATCACAAACCACATCTTCCAATTTGTATCTGTCCTAAAAGATTGCTCCTCGATAAATCTATATATTATTCATCTATTTTCTAGTGAATTATGAATTTCATCATGTGACCATTATTGTCCATGTAGTATTTTGTAAGCACAGTCATGGATGCAGAGTTTTCAAAGGAGATCATACTGATCAAGTTCTCTCTCCTAGCAATGTGCACATAAATACTACCTACAAACACGTGCAACCAGTAGAGTTCAAAAGGTGTGTGTGCTAGGAGGATACTACAACAATGTATACCTATAATTAATGTTTTGCATCTTGCCCTCGACACTATAACAAAAATGGAATTCTTCCTTGCCTATTCACTATGTCCAACATGTGTGTGAAGACATAAATTTACCAAAGGCATACAAGCATCATGTAGGGTTCTAGTTATGGAGACAACCAGTATGTTTGAGCAAAAAGAACCTCTAACCTAACTACCACTATTTTGCAGAGCTATGATAATTGAATACTTAATGATTATTCTAAGCACTAGATGAGGAAGAAAAATGAAAAAATAAAATGAGACATAAGAGAGCTTACCACTGGATGTGATGGTAAAAATGGTGCTAAGTTCTTCTTCACTCCAATCGGCCCCATACTAGGTCCGCCACCTCCATGTGGAATGCAGAAAGTCTTATGAAGATTAAGATGACAAACATCAGCTCCAATATAACCTGGACTTGTCAGCCCCACCTGTATCACATAACAAAAACAAAAGACTGGAATTAACCAGTAGCAGAGCAGAAAACTTGTAAACACAATAACATATTAAGGCAGTACAATTTTCTTTTTTTATTTCACTATTTTTATACACCATTTCCAAAAATTCCAAGCCACACAACTGTCTTCCAAACTCTTCCCATGATATAGTTACATTATTTGATTTCTGAAACTACCTAGATTGTATATTATTCTTAAATGTGAAATTAACGAGTACTATAGATTGCATATTCCATTAAAATTAGTCATTTCTTTCTCAATATTATTTTTGTTGAGCACTCCTGCTTCAAGATAATTTACAATGCACATAAGTGGTAACCTCCGGATGTCCTCAAGTTGAGTATGCTATGTTAGTTCCAATTTATACACCATAATTGAAGGTAAGCAACGTTGCAGCATAAGCAAAGTGGTAGCTTAAGACTAGTGCTGATCTGACCATCATTGTTGATTCAGGAAGCTTGAAAACACAATTATCTCGAGTTTCTTCAGTTTGAAAAATATATTTTATGTGGCATAATTCATGATTGAACAACCTATTCAAGGTAAACACTGCAATAGCACTGCTGAAAATACTCCAAAAAAAACTGCACGAGAGGTGGGATATACAACAAATTAAATACCATCTGACAGAACATGGAAACCAATTCAATTCAGTAGGAAATATTTTCAGATTCTTTGAACTCTCCCTTTCAAAGAAGCTCTCCCAGATCTACAAAAAAAAAAAAAATCAGATTCAGAAGCATGAACCTTTTACGTGTGCATTCATGTTTGCCCCATCCATGTAAACCTGGCCCCCATTTTCATGGATGATCTTGCATATGGTATCAATACCCTCCTCATACACACCATGGGTTGAAGGATATGTCCCCTGCACCAATTAAAACAATTTTTTCAAAATATTTTGTCTTGCCGCTGTATTTTTATTAATATTCTGTACTAGTACCGATACAATTTTGTATTGCTCCCAGTGAGCAGTTTGGATATCATCATAACAAACCTGAACAAAACCGGAAGAGGAATTTATCCTAAAGAAAGGTAAAGTGAGTCTTTTAATTAATCAAACTGCAATCTTTATCACAACTGTCAACTTGTTCAAAAGGCTATCTTGGCAGTGAAAATGATCCCCTCATGTTAATTATCAAATTTTGATATTTATATTCATATTATTGTTAATGAAATTATAATTATTAATAAACTTAAATTTAATATTAATTTAAATGAAATACAAATAAATCAGTTTCTAAAAATATTATAAATATACAATATATATATATTATATAATATATATTTATATATAATATATATATATTTTGGCTTTTTTTATTAATTATTAAATTTTGATATTTATATTCATATCATTATTAATAAACCGATATAGATATGTGTTCTCTTGTGGTAAAGGGGCTGTCAGGCTATTCATGTATTTGACTTATTGCTTTTTCTGATCACCCTCAATCCTCACCTACAAAGCTTGTTGGAAAGAATCTTGCGAGATGAACAAACTCGGCCACTCGAAAAATTTGCAAATTTGGAGATATACTTGAAATATTATTATAAATTTTCTATTACATATCCTCTTACAACTCATGCTGACATCGAAGTTCTCAAACTCTTCTGAAGATTTTTTCATGCATTTTCTAAAGTTTTCAAACATTTTTCAAGCATTCATAGACAAGGAAACGTCCAATTAAATTA
The DNA here is from genome assembly GCA_000404065.3 of Pinus taeda. Classification (NCBI taxonomy): domain Eukaryota; kingdom Viridiplantae; phylum Streptophyta; class Pinopsida; order Pinales; family Pinaceae; genus Pinus; species Pinus taeda. Next base: position 140,450 of record APFE030344209.1, on the reverse strand, counting down.
ATTTAATGAGTGATACATTATCTATGCCTATCTCTGTAGGAATTCAATTAAAAAATAGAGAAAAGAGATAGAAAATAGTAATAACATAGCTCAATTAAACAAATATCTGGGAAAAAAAGCACGATGACCAGAAAATCCTTATAATTAAGATTTCCAAATTATGAATTTGGTCCAATCTAAATTTTTTCCAATTTACCTCGCCTCTTCCGAAATCCTTTCCAGTCCTTTCTGTATGTTATTGCTAACAAGTTGACAACTGACCAAAGGTAATGATTGTTCAAACAAATGCATGTCTTTTCCAAATAAAGCATCTTACATTTATCACCAAAGCATGCTCAGACCACTACAAGAGCATATATGCATAATAGTGGGGATTACATTCTCACCTTGAAATGTCTTAAATCAATGATGAATTCATGATCACATGTACCATTTACTCCAAGGAAAAGTACAAGATAGTAATCCTACAGAGACAACATCTGTTAGTTGAAAATGTAACAAAAACAATGGAAAGAGTGAGGAAAATTGGAGAAATAACAGGATACCTCTAGTTGTTTAGCCATGTAGTTTGCATTCAAAATAACTACTTTTGATGCTGCAGTAAGCCCTTATGAACCCATCATTGCAATGGAGGAATATGATATTGGCAAAATCAGAGCAGAGCCCCACGGTGCAGCAGATATAGTACCAAGCGGTTGTTGCTTGCCTTCAGGAGCAGGAATTCCCCTCGTAGGAACCTGTCATTCCCAATTTCTTAGAACAAATTCTTTGGATTTACTAGAATACAAATATAATTAAGGCAATTACAAATATGATCCGAATTTTACATTCATGGGAAAAGAGTGAATTTTAATGGTTAGTCCCATCATTGATGCTCCTTTTATAGACTGGTATAGTGCATTGGTTGATTTCAATTGGCTCCATTATAGAATTCTTTCAATCTGACAACGCAGAAAGTCGTCAGATTTTATAGATACAATCTGAATCTCTCTTTAAACGGTTATAAAAGATGACCTTTAAGGAAAGCATTCTAGTTTTCTTAACCAAAAATGAAAAGGGTCATACAAAGCAGGCAAAAAATAAAGTACTAATATATTGCTCCCCGAGATATCTGCTTCTGATGGATTAAAAAATAAATAAATAAGGAAAACATGAAAAAAATGGGATAGAACCAAGTAGAAAAACACACAGAACATGGTAGATTTATAGATTTGAAATGGAATGATGCAGAAGATTAATCATGGTTTCAAAAGAGCTAGACTGCAAAGTAACCTCACATCTTCATAAATAGAATCATGTTCTAGCACAGCAAATATTGTCTAATTTTGCGTAGGAAGAAGCTGAAATTTTGAAATTGAGGAAAATGGTATTACTTCACAACATCTCCAGTAAAGTTTCCAAATTGATAGACACAACAAACTCATTCCAAAAACTAGGGCAAAGTAGGACAGTTTTGCCTGTTTCTCTAGGATTTGTAGGCCATAGAATTAATTGATCCATAAAAAACTCAACAGAGACACTTTAAAGAAAAATAATATTTCCCAAGGAATCATAAGAAAATCAGCAATGGCAGGAAATTCTAAGTCCCTAAAACTGTAGGGCTCTAAGCTCAGTCCTATAACCTTCCATAGAATCAGAAATATCACAAGGACTCAACTTGTGTACTTCATCTGAGTAAAGTACCAAAAGGTTTCCCCAATGGTTACGGGTGGAGTGATGTTGAAGAATATATTTATCACAAACCACATCTTCCAATTTGTATCTGTCCTAAAAGATTGCTCCTAGATAAATCTATATATTATTCATCTCTTTTCTAGTGAATTATGAATTTCATCATGTGACCATTATTGTCCATGTAGTATTTTGTAAACACAGTCATGGATGCAGAGTTTTCAAAGGAGATCATACTGATCAAGTTCTCTCTCCTAGCAATGTGCACATAAATACTACCTACAAACATGTGCAACCAGTAGAGTTCAAAAGGTGTGTGTGCTAGGAGGATACTACAACAATGTATACCTATAATTAATGTTTTTCATCTTGCCCTCGACACTATAACAAAAATGGAATTCTTCCTTGCCTATTCACTATGTCCAACATGTGTGTGAAGACATAAATTTACCAAAGGCATACAAGCATCATGTAGGGTTCTAGTTATGGAGACAACCAGTATGTTTGAGCAAAAAGAACCTCTAACCTAACTACCACTATTTTGCAGAGCTATGATAATTGAATACTTAATGATTATGCTAAGCACTAGATGAGGAAGAAAAATGAAAAAATAAAATGAGACATAAGAGAGCTTTACCACTGGATGTGATGGTAAAAATGGTGCTAAGTGCTTCTTCACTCCAATCGGCCCCATACCAGGTCCTCCACCTCCATGCGGAATGCAGAAAGTCTTATGAAGATTAAGGTGACAAACATCAGGTCGAATATAACCTGGACTTGTCAGCCCCACCTGTATCACATAACAAAAACAAAAGACTGGAATTAACCAGTAGCAGAGCAGAAAACTTGTAAACACAATAACAAATTAAGACAGTACAAGTTTTTTTTTTTTTATTTCACTGTTTTTATACACAATTTCCAAAAATTCCAAGCCACACAACTGTGTGCCAAACTCTTGCCATGATATAGTTACATTATTTGATTTCTGAAACTACCTAAATTGTATATTATTCTTAAATGTGAAATTAACGAGTACTATAGATTGCATATTCCATTAAAATTAGTCATTTCTTTCTCAATATTATTTTTGTTGAGCACTCCTGCTTCAAGATAATTTACAATGCCCATAAGTTGTAACCTCCGGATGTCCTCAAGTTGAGTATGCTATGTTAGTTCTAATTTATACACCATAATTGAAGGTAAGCAACGTTGTAGCATAAGCAAAGTGGTAGCTTAAGACTAGTGCTGATCTTACCATCAGCGTTGATTCAGGAAGCTTGAAAACACAATTATGTCGAGTTTCTTCAGTTTGCAAAATATATGTTATGTGGCATAATTCATGATTGAACAGCCTATTCAAGGTAAACACCGTAATAGCCCTGCTGAAAATACTCCAAAAAAAACTGGACGAGAGGTAGGATATACAACAAATTAAATACCATATGACAAAACATGGAAACCAATTCAATTCAGTAGGAAAGATTTTCAGATTCTTTGAACTCTCCCTTTCAAAGAAGCTCTCCCAGATCAAAAAAAAATCAGATTAAGAAGCACGAACCTTTTACCTGTGCATTCATGTTTGCCCCCATCCATGTAAACCTGGCCCCCATTTTCATTGATGATCTTGCATATGGTATCAATACCCTCCTCATACACACCATCATGGGTTGAAGGATAGGTCACCTGCACCAATTAAAACAATTTTTTCAAAATATTCGGTCTTGCCGCTGTATTTTTATTAATATTCTGTACTAGTACCGATACAATTTTGTATTTCTCCCAGTGAGCAGTTTGGATATCATCATAACAAACATGAACAAAACCGGAAGAGAAATTTATCGTGAAGAAAGGTAAAGTGAGTCTTTTAATTAATCAAATAATTTATTAAAATAAATAAATATCCAATTTACTATTATCTATATATAGGTAAGATTTAAACTTTGTTATCAAGATAAATATTATGAAAAATCTGACCAAATATCCTTATTTTATAATATTGTTTATTTAATTTTTAATAATGATTTTTTTAAATAAATAAAATATCAAATTTACGATTATTTATATATAGGTAAGATTCAAACCTTCTTATTAAAAATCTGTTTTTTAAGGTAGGAATTTTTTTTATTTTTTATTTTTTATACTCTAAAGGTAATTTTTTTTTTTTTTTAATACTAAAACTAAAAAGAAAATAACTTAAACACTTTAACATTAACCCGAGAAAAATAAACATGATCAACTTGAATAACACTTTTTCATCTCTGTGTACTTTTCAATAATAAAGAGCTAAATATTTGATTTTTGATGCGATTTCTTCTTTTATGTAAATTTTTAAATAATATAGATCATTCGATCAAAGTAATTATGGATTCTTAATCACACTTACGATAATGCTTAGATTACGATATATAACTCAAATTTAACATTTCAATTTAGATTACGATATATAACTCAAATTTAACATTTCAATTGAACTATTTTATGAGAGATGGAATTGGTAATCGTATGTGCTATTTTTAGAAAACGAGTAAATATTTAATAATTAAAAAATTAAAGGAATTTATTACTTAAATATTTAAGTTACATATCTAAATAAGTTACATGATTAATGTCATACTCGGCCAGATTCGAAAGAAACTCTAGCATTGTTGGTGAAAGGCTTCCCAACTGGTGGCAGCTATAACGCTCCAGTCCTACATTGGCCAGATTCCAAAGAAACTCTCGCGTCATTAATGGCTTTGACAAGGTAGCTCGTATGGTACCAAATGCCGTCGGAGCTCTTGCGATCATGGTGAGAGCGGTTGTTTACGGGAATTATTCGTCAGGGCTGATGCCAAATATGTTGCCTTAAATGCGGACGACTTCGAAAATATCATCCATGGCCGAAGATTCCATGCATTTCACATTTATAGCTTCTTCGCCGTCTATCAATCGTAAAGGTAAAATGTCGATCCACTGGATACAATTAGGGATTCAGGCCACCGTCACATTCTTGTCCAGGCTTTGCTGGTTGGAACGGGGAAAAAACTTCAAACCATGTTACTACTTGGCATTATCTTCTTATCTCCACGCCAAGGAAAGAAAATATTTAAACAAAATGCGTTTAGGGTTGATTAGGGTTTATTTAAATTATCATTTTAAAGAAATTTATTAATTTTAATTTTAATATGTAATAAAAATCAGATATTTTAAAATTATAATATATTTAAAGGTTGGATTTCGTTAAATTTTATTTAATATTTATATGCCATACAAATAAAAAAAAATCATCGAGTTATTTAAATATTATTTAATTATTTATTATATTTTATAATTATAAATGAAATTATATATATTAATTAAAGACTAGTTGAAGTGTTAAAAGTTATTATTTTTTTGACATTTTTTTAAAGTCAATTTTGATTTTTTTAGGCCAACTTCAGGTTAGTGGTGTTCGAACTATACTTATAGCCTATATATTATAGCTATCACAAACATGTGGAGTTAGTTTTCAAAATACATCAATACAATAGCCCTTCGAACTTTAACTAAGTTTTTTTTCCGTCACTTCGGTTATTATGCAGTTCAATTATTTTAGTTCAACGATAAACGCTTTAATGTATAATAGTATAGTAAATTTGAACTATAATATGAATTATTGTGGATATTTTTTTGATAATTTGTTACAATAGATTTGATAAAGTTATATTTACACTATCACAGTTTATTTTTTTGTTTTGTTGGATTTATAAACTACCTTTTATGATTTACACTGAAAGGGTTTAGCTTTTTTTGTTGGATCTATAAACTACCTTTTATGATTTACATTGAGAGAGTTTATTTCTCTTTAGATTTTTGAATCTGTAAACCATTTTTCTTGTCTATACATGAAAAATATAATTATTCAGAAAATTAAGAAGAATAAAATAAATAGTCAAAAAATCACACTAGACACAAGATATATATGAAAAAAATATTTTAGAAAAAAACCCAAATAGAAAATGAAGTAGTTCCTCTCCCTTTCAGTAAAGAAAGTCTATTGTCTTGGGGGCTACTACAATAGACAAATCCTCTCAATATACACTCTAAATTGCGCATATAACATAACGATATAAATGCAGGCAACTGCTTCACTTTTTAGTAAAATACAATGGCTCATTATTCTTTAGAAGTTATTTTCTCCATGTTCCAAGAAATACTCTATTGCCTTCTAAAATTTATAGCTTGGAAAGTATGATGAGCATGAATAAAATAGTCTTCAATAACATAAACACTCTTCGTTACTTTGGATGCATGAAAGCCATCTCCCTGTGTGCTCAAGCTCAAAGTTACATAAGAATTTTCCTAAAAAATTAGACAATTTGGAAAAGGATTGGCTCAGGTAATTTTCAATTATGGACCATCCTTCCTGACTTTCAGAAAATGTCGGTTGTTTGAATTTTCCCTTTAGCTGATGCCCCTATTCTAAGTCCAAAATCATTTCAATTTGAGGCTTAAATTCGGGAAGAAATGCTGCAGTGGTAAATATTTTTCCACATTTTTGTTTCACATTTTTTTTTGTTTGTTGTTGGATCTGCTTGAACAATATTGTCCATTCTATCTAAGTATTTCCAATAAAAGAAATATGTTATATTATATATTTAAGTTAAAAGGTTAGAAAATATATTTCGCAATATATTTTAATGAAACAAATATGTTATATTATATAGTTAAGTTAAAAGGTTAGAAAATATATTTCGCATTATATTTTAAAGGTTTAGAAAAGAAAAATTATAATGTAATGAATACAAATCTTATTTTTTATTATTTAAAATAAGTTTTTAAATATATATCGATTTAAAACTTTGAAAAATTCTAAAAATGTATATTCAATTTAAAATAAACACTAAAAATATACTAAATAAATTTTTGACAAATAGAAGAAAAATAAAATAATATTTTATTTTTATATAGCTAATGATTAAACATTTTAAAATGGTAATATGCATTGGAAAAGAGCTCTCGGTGGTCGAGAAGACGAAAAATAAAAAAACTAGGGTTACAGAGTTATTGTAGAGGCATCGATCCATGGAGGGGCGCAAAGGAGGGAGCTCCACTCCCTCCTTCAAGCGTTCCATGACCAGTAGGGGGAAAAACCTATGCAAGATAATAGAGGACTTGCAAAGGGAAGGAATAAGAACAGTGAAGAGGAACAAGATGGATAGAAATCCAAGGAGAAAAGTATTATTAAAGAAAATGAGGAAGAAGACAAGAACAGGGAACAAAAAACAAAGCACACATGGGCCCATGTAAGCCCAAAGCTGTTGTTACTCCGAGAGTCACGTTAAATGAGGTTGCTCTGCAGGAGCACAGGGAACATATGTAAATCTATGCAATCATTTGCAAATTCATGGATTTATGGACAACTGAAAAGGCCTTATAAATGTGGATAAGATACCACTGGAAACCAAAAGGAAGCATTGACTTACACCTGGGTTCGAAGGGTTTCTTTACCATTGTTTTTGTAAACATTGAAGACAAGGATAGAGTTTTTGAAGGTGGGCCTTACTTCTTTGCTGCCGTTAGTCTCTATATGAGACCTTGGATCACGAATTTTGTCCCCGAATGTGAGACCTTCACTTCAGTCCTGGTTTGGGTAAGGCTCTACTCTCTTCTGCTTGATTATTGGCAAACAGAGTCCTTAATAGCCATAGGAAATAAGCTAGGACAGTTTGTTAAAGATTTTGAATCCACTAGGAGGGGAAAGTATACCTCCTTTGCTCAGATACGTGTGGAGATGGACCTCCCGAGAGCTCTTCCAGATGAGATAATCTTGGAAGTTCATGATGAAGAATGGGTTCAAACCATAGACTATGAACATATTCCGTTCAGATGTCGCAAATGTCATGATCATGGGCACCTATTCAGGGATTTCCCTCTCACTAAAATAGAGAATAAGAGTAAAGCTAACACTATGAAAGACTCTGAAAGCTTTCACAAAGTGGCAAACAAAGGAAAAGGTAGCAAGAAGGGATCAAAGACAAAGAAAATAGAAGGACTACAAACTAGCCAAAATAGGTTCCGAGTCTTAGAAGTGGAAGAAGAAGATAACACAGCAAACCAGACGAAGGGGAAGGAATTAATGGAAGAATGGAAAGAAGAGGACAAGGAACAAACACCAGATAAAATTCAGCAGACAGAAACGATAGTGAGCGCTGTAGAAACAGAGATGGATCATGAGATGACCCAAAGTGGAATTGAAACAGAGGACCAAGAACTTCAGGTGATTCTTGAGGAAGAGAATCTTGATCTGGAAGTTTTTTGTCTCAAGGAACTAAAGGAGGGATAGACTCTTTACCTCCAGAGGAGTTCATTAAATTCCAGCAACTATATCTATGGAAAACCAAAAGCAAAGGACCAAAGAGGGAAAGGAGCAAGGAAAAGAAGATCAATGAAGGGGTAAAAACAACAAAACCCATACCCAGATTAGCACCCAGAAACCCAGGAAAAAAACGAGGCAGGAAAAAGTAGAACGAGTTATTAATGGAATGTGGAAAGGTAATGATAGACTCGGGTGAGATGAAAGACCTAACCAGCTACTCCTTTACCAATCTTTAATAATTAAGTTTACTTCTTGGAATATTAGAGGTCTTGGTAGTAAAAGAAAATAGAGACTGATGAGTAACAAAATGAAACAAATAGCTCCAGATGTGATCTTCATCCAGAAAACCAAATGTTCCATTCATAAATTAAAATAGATTCATAGCAAGTGGCTCAATAGTTATGAATTTTAGAAGTCAAAGCGGAGAATACAGGTGGAGGTATAATCACCCTTTGGAATCCTAAGAAAATAGAAATTTTAGATGCTGAGGCAACACGAGATTATCTTTTTGTGCTCATCCAGCCTGTTGGAGACAAGGAAACATACCTAATCACTAATGTGTATGGACCCCAAAGACTAGAAGGAAACCTAAAATTTCTTGATTCTCTTGAGGAACTCAGAGACAGACATGCAGGCATGCCATGGATTCTGCGAGGGGATTTTAACATGATTAAATCGCTTTCAGAGAAAAAAGGTGGAACTAGAGTTCAATGTAAAGAATCTCTAAAGTTTCAGTCTTTTACAAATACTATGAAGTTAGTAGACATTGTAACTAATAATGGAATTACAACAAAAGAGGAGGAGAATCTCAGGTGGCTTCAAAATTAGAAAAATTCATGATATCTGAAGACCTTAGGCTCAATAATAAGGATATTCTAGCGCGAATCCTACCCTTTGGAGGATCTGACCACTGGTCGATTCTTCTGGAGGTGCAGAGTATTGGTACTCCAAGGAATAGACCTTTTCGATTGGAAAACATCTCGCTTTCTCATCCAGATTTCAACAGTAATATTGAAAAATGGTGGTCAGAAGATTTGAACGTTCAAGGCACCAAAATGTTCCTTCTTCAAAAAAGACTAAAACACATCTAGCTTAGGCTCAAGGAATGGAACAAGAATGAATATGGCAACATTTTTGTAGCTAAAAAAGCAGTAGAGGGTAAAATGCAGGAACTCAATCAAGTCATTATCACACACGGCTTTGATGAAATCAGAAATATGCAGGCCACCAAATACCATCAAGAATGGGAGGAATTATGCAAACAAGAGGAAATATTTTGGAGGCAAAAATCAAGGGTTCAATGGCTCAAAGAGGGAGGAAGAAACACTAGATTCTTCCACAGATCCGCAATGGTGAATAGAGTTCACAACAGAATCTCAGTCATCAAGGATGAGAGTGGCATTCTTCACAACTCTCATGCTGATATTGAAAAGGCCCTAGTCAAGCACTTTCAAGGCATTGCCAAAGAAACTTGTTATGACAGAGAGAATTCCATCAGAAAATTCGCAAGACACATTCCTAGGCCAGTGTCCAGCGAGGAAAATTTCAACCTCAACAAGCCAATAACCAAGGAAGAAGTTAGTGAAGTGCTCAAAGAGATGCAAAATAGTAAAGCACCAGGTCCAGATGGTTTCAACGTTGATTTCTTCAAGGCCTGCTGGAGTACTGTTAAACAGGATATTCTAAATGTGGTAGAAGATTCCAGGATGAATAAAACTATCCTGAAAGTTCTGAATACTTCTTTCATTGCACTTATCCCCAAGAAGGAGGCTGCTCAGACTCCTGACAAGTTTAGACCTATAGCTTTATGTAATGTGGTTTACAAGATAATATCAAAAGTGGTGGCCAGTAGACTCAAACCTCTCCTCCCTTCCCTAATTTCGGTGGAACAAGCTGGTTATGTGGAAGGAAGGCAAATTCTTAACAATACCATTCAAGCTCATGAGGTAGTTCATTCTCTGACCATCAACCAAAAAGCTGGTATGATCATGCAATTGGACATTGCTAAGGCCTATGTAAACTAAGCTGGAAATATATCAGGAAAATACTCATAGCTTTTGGGTTTCGGTAAGGTGGATCTTGGCCCTGGTTTCCTCCTCAAGTTTCTCTATTTTGGTCAATGGATCTCCCTCTAAAACTTCTCTTCCCTCTAGAGGCCTCAGACATGGGGGCCCTCTTTCTCCCTTTCTCTTCATCCTCATGATGGAAGGACTGGGTTAGTTTATCAATCATGCTAAAGAAGTCGATAAGATCAAAGGTCTCCAACTCTCTGACAGGGGTTAGGCTTGGACTCATCAATAGTTTGTGGATGACACAACACTGCAAGGAATCCCCACAATCAAAGAAGCTCATGCATTCAAACAGATTCTAAATGAATTTGCCAAGGCTTCAGGTATGGAAGTTAATCTCACCAAATCCAAGATCTTTTTCTTCAATACTGATATTGCCATTCAAAAGAACATTGCTAGAATTCTCGGTTTTCAAAGGGAATCTCTTTCCTTAAAATATTTGGGGACTCCACTAATTGTTAAGCCTCTACAAAACAACATCTAGGAGCCGGTTATCAATAAATTGCAAGACAAAATCAGAAAATGGACGATAAGGTCCTTAAACCTGGCTGTCATATTCGTGCTCACAAAGTTTGTTCTACAAGCAATCCCAGTTTTTATGTTGTCTGCTCTCCCAGCTCCTAGAGGAGTTTTGTAGCTTATCAGAAACATACAAAGAAAATTTCTTTGCGGAAAGTGGGAAGCAAAGAAAAAATGGGCCTTGGTAGCCTGGGAATAAATCTGCAAGCCTTGAAATCATGGAGGTATAGGATTGGATAATCCTGAAATTTTAAGCAAAGCTCTAGGGTCTAAATTATGGTGGCATTGGATAAAAGAACCAAAGGCTGAGTGGGCTACAATTTGGAAAGAAAATATGCCAGTTCATGGCCTAGTGAGGATCATATAAGAATGAATGGTAATATCAAAGGATCACACATATGGAACAAGGCCTGGGACAATAGATGTCTAGTCCAAGAGAATGGCTTCTGGGAAATTAGAGAGGGAAACTTAGCTCTATTTTGGGAGGAGAGATGGCAACAAGAGCCCATTCTTTTAAAAGAAGATTTAAAGGAACTTAAGGCAGAGACAGATGCTAATGGATTAATCAAATTTAATGATTTCTGGGATCAATCCAATGTGGTAGGAAAGTGGAGAAAGTGGGTGAAATTCGATCTTAGAGATGACAACTCATTAAAAGACAAAGTTGAAATACTAATGCAAGAGTTTGATCGAAGGAAAATTCTAGTTTCCGAAGGGAATGACCAATTAAGATGTGGCAACAACAATGAGGGCACCTTTAATCTCAAGGATGCTAAAAATATTCTCCTGGGTTTGGTTTCACAGGCTCCAGAGAAAGCATGGCAAAGACTCTGGAGACAACAAGGTTGGATGAAAATTAAACTCTTCACGTGGCTAGTGCAACATAGGAAGATTTTGACATGGGACAATATCAAGAAAAGAGGTGCCTTGGGGCCTTCCAGGTGCCAGCTCTATGAAATGCAAGAGGAAACGCTGGAGCATCTTCTCAACAACTGCTCCTTTCCCTCCAAACTGTGGGATTCCTTTGCCTCCATATTCTAGCAGTCGAACAGAGACCATGGAATCATCATGGACACCCTAATCAAGTGGAGAAGAAATTTTTCGAATAACGAAGTTCTTAGCATTGCTTGGGTTCTAACACTGGACTTCATCATCTGGAACACTTGGAAAGAAAGGAATAACAGGATTTTCATGGAGAAAAAAAAACCGCCCCTTTTCCTTTATGATCATATCATAAAACAGCTACAAGAAACGGTGGGTTCTATTGTCCGAAACCTCCCTAAGAATCCTCCCTCGGCTTCTGAGTAGAGGATACTCTGCCATCTAGGATTACAAATTTTTATTCCTCAAAGCCTGAGTGGGAAGAGTCTCTTCAAAGAATCTGAGCTTGATTTTTCACAACCTCCCCCTAAGGGTTTTTTGAAGTTCAACATTGACGGAGCCTTAAAGGGCAACCCAAGCACAGTGGGTCATGGCAGAGTTTTAAGGAATGAAAAAGGGAAAATCCTGTTTATTTTCCATGGTCATCCTGGAAAGGCCACCAACAATATGGCATAAATTGTAGCTATGGAACATTGTTTAGAATTATTTCTTCATGATAATCAACACAATGTGATTGTTGAAGCTAATTCTGAGTTAATTATTAACTCTGTTGGACACCTAATCCTCAATGGGTTAGTGTGGAAGCCGAATGGACAAAAGGAGTCCAAGAGACCTTGGGGTGTGAAACCCAACGGTCACAATATGTAGTATAAATGTATATCTCTTGTTAATAAAAATTGTATTCTCATGTTTTATCCTTCACATTATTCTTGCTGCCCATGTGCGTTTAACATGGTATCACAGCAGGAGATTGTTGGTCCTGCTCCAATTTGAGCCACTTGTTTTGTGGTCTCTATATATATGTTAGGTGTGCCTTTCTCCTAATCATAATTTAGCAAAATTTCCACCTTATAAAGTGTTTTACTGTGTGCAAACCTGCCAGTTATGTGCATGTTAGTCTTGCACCTTTGCCCATAATCCATAAATAGTAAAAATTGGCATCCCGAGTCTATAAATTCAAGCGTTTTCTATCATCCTACATCACTAGGTCTGTCATATGCACGATTCAAATGCTAAGGCTCTATTGATACGTTGATGGTCTCTCTGCCTCTCTTCACATGCTAAAATGCTCTTTGTTGTCATGTTTGAAACTTGACCCATCTGCCTTCTCCCAAGCCTATGTGTTACACTCAATTCGGAGCTAATCCTGTCAGCTATTTTCCAGTTGTGATTTCTTTGATTCACCCTCTAGAAATCGGTAAAAAAAAAGCGGCCAAATCTTTCTCCAGTCTACTTAATGATATTCATCCGCTTCTCTTCTTGAAATTTGCCAAAATCCCACACTCAGACATTGATTCATTGTGTGTTACTCTGTATTGAATTTTGTGAAATTAGACGTTTCTTTGCTAGTCTCACCTGTAAGAGTTGGCGTTACTCTACTTAACATTCTCTCAAACAATTTTGCATTTCTATCTATTCTGCAAACCTGTGTTTTGGCTAGCACCATAATCATCATATTTATCAATGCACCTACCAGATGGTATCGAATCACCTACAAACAGATCCACATTGTGGCAGTTTTGTAAGAGGTCGCTTATACAGGTCCACGTTGTGGCGGTTATATATTGAAGACATCGGATCCTTACCTAAACTATTACGTTGAGGGGAATTCCACCAATATCATTGCATTAGCTACTCTCGTATGCAAAGATTTCAATTCAATTTAATGAAGTCTGTCTTGTGAGCAGTAAATACAGTAAACTGACCCTATACTGGCAATAAAACCTGACAAGAAAAATGTAGCAGATAGTAAAGACAGAAAACATCGACGAGGTTAAGGAAAAAGACAAATTACATGTTAAATATGTTGCTCGAGAGTAAAGATGTTGATGTCGAGATTCGTAAATTTGTGAGGCATTGTTTGTTATATTTTTTATCTCGACCTCTTCTTAGAATCATTACAGAATTACTGAATTTTTGGTGGAACTCTTGTTCCATGCTATCATAGTTTGAATACATTGTTGAATGCATTACAGGAGCGTTGAATATATTTCTCCTTGCGGTCATGCCTGCGCAAGGGATTGTGACATATGGGTAGTTGAACCTTCATCCAATATATGCCCTGAAGCAACAGATTGAGTTGAACTCCATCCGTTGGTCTCACTATGCAGTTCCCTGCCTCAAAACTACTCGACATAGAAACCATTCCTTCTCTTATAGCTAGCTCTCATAGATCTTGTGGCAGTTCCTGTAATTACCACTTGATAATTTGATACCTGATGTAGCAGTGAACACGTAATTCAAAACGATAAGTGATTCTTTTGTGGACACGTAATTCAAAAAAATCACAGGTGTTGATACGTTCTACACAAGGAGACTTTCAATTTGTCTGATTAAGGACCTTTGTTGGCATTCTGATAGGTCCCTTAACCTTCAGATGTTTATCTTTCGCAACACGCACAAGATCAGCACAAATTTTTTCAAGATTCTTTACATTTTAGAAGACAAAGTAATCCTGATCTGGTGCAATTCTTCCTGAGGGTCCTCAATTCCAGCCTTCATGGGCTTCAACATACCCATTGCCATGATTCTATTCGTGGGTGTGCCGCTGCGGAAGACGAAAGATGAACCGAAAGACCAAGAACGGGAGCAAGTTATCCTATAGAAGTCATTGTTCATAATTTATGGGTCTGTAATTTAGTGTGTCCTCTTTTAAGAATTTGGAAATGTATGCTTCGAAAAAGGAAATACTTTTGTATACCACAGTGGTTGTAGTTGTGTTATTTCTTCAGGAATTTTTAATCTCTATGGGGAGAGTTGGCGGTTTAGTTTACTTTTGGTTGACGAAAAATCAAAGCCTTTCAAATCGATGTTTTTGAATATCAGTCCATGCATTAAAATTATTGGTTTTCGTATTTCAGAAGCATTAGGATTCAAAGAAATAAAATAATGCTTCTTGAAATATTTTCTTCAAGTGATTTGAACTCAAGGAAAATTAAAGATTGCACCATGGAATTTTGAAATCATCGGTTTTATCAGTCAAGATGGATTCCAAAGAAGAACACCACGAAAACAAATAAAATTCCTCGAGAGTTTTGTTTCAAGTGAACTGTGTAGCCTGTATACAACAATGGATCGATATTTGATCCCAAAGTTCTTGATCTCACAGAGGATGATCTAATAGAGAAATTTACTGTTGGTATTTCTACTGTGACAGCTCTTTCTGATATTTGAAGTTTGCAGTTGTTGCTGCTCCAGTGTGGCACTGTATTTAAAAATAATTATAGTGCATTGATTCCTTGATTCAACTCCTACATAAAGAGTTTGGTGGGATGATTGTAATTTTTTATGTTTCACACTAATCATTTGCTGACATTTATAAAGGATATTGCTGTGTATTGTGAGTGGGTATTACTTTTCTGCATTGAGTAGTAGTTGTGATCAGTTTTTAAGGTGTAAATCTGACATTGAAGAAAAAAATGGCTAGAATTAGTGAAGTATTAGAGTTCCTCAAAACTCTCATATTGTCTACTACTCATGATACATTAAAACTCAACAAATTTTATCTCATAGACATTCAGGTCTATCTACAAAATGCACAAGAGAATATTGAATTTTTGCAGCTTGAGACAAAGCTACAGCAGGAAGAATTACAGCAGTGGATTCATCATTCTGAACATGTTTCTATTCAGAACATTGAGACTGCAACCCATCAGAAGCAATTCAATAATGTTACAGTTGGTTTAGATTTAGTACCCAATAAAGCAGCAGTTGTACATGCAGATTCAGAAACTCAGTCTGTGATTCCCAAGCCCATCATTAGACCTTGGGAATAGCTTGTCCAAAACAAGCACATAACTGGTCTTGGATATGACAAGGACTTGTCCTTTCATATTCTAGACTACTCAAAGCCCAATCAGTTTCAAAGTGTTGGATTCATTCATGACAGCTCACATCCAGCTATTCCAGATTCTGCTCCTATTCCACATCAACAACAACAATAACAAATTTTGAAATGCCAACACTGTGACTGATTTGGCCATCCAAAAGATCACTTTTTCGATCTTCATCCATGTAAGCACTGTCATAAAACTAGTCATTCTTCAAACAGATGCTTCAGAAACAAACGTCCTGCAAGAACAAAGATTCATCTTGGATGGATTGCTTCTTGGCAATGGGCATCAATGGCCAAGAAAATATTCCAATAACATGTCAGAACTTGTTCCAAAGTATTAAACAGTCTTGCAGTTGATTTTTCTCCATCATGTCACCTTGTATCTGACAGGGGGGGAAATGATGGTCATATACAAGCTTCAAAGTCGCATCCAGCGAGCCTAAGCCACAACCTGCCACCCCAGTTTCAAAGTTGTAGCCAGAGACAAAGATGCCCCTGAGCATGCCTTCGGTTGGTAATTTGGGACACTTCCTCTAGTAGAAGACTTTAGCTTCTTGCCAGCTTCGGAAGAATTCTCGGAACAAAATTGAGAACACTTCCTCTAGCAGGAGACTTTAGCTTCTTGCCAGTTTTCGAAGAGTTCCAGGAATTGCATTAAGCATTCCAGAGTTGTTGGTCATCCTTAAACCATCACAAGTTGATACTTCCCTTTTTAGGTTGAAGTTCTCCCTTTTATGCGGGGTACATGTTGCGGGATTTTATCCCCTAAGGCTCTTGGGTGGAACCCTAGCAGGCTGAAAGTTGTCTAAATCAAGAAACATGCACACACACAGCCGTTATGCTAGAAAAAGCTATTTCTAAGGTGAGAAGGACGTACCTCAGGTCCTACGTTTGGGTAGTTCCTCAATGGTCCAAACCCTTCTTCGCATCCCTTCCGCTCCTTTGTCCTGCAAAAACAACAATTCCAAAGAATGCAACAGTATATGGACAAAGATATATGTGAAAATCATCTTTATGTTATACAAGAAAGGAGTTAGTTATAAACTTTTAGACATCCATTCATACATGCAATTCAAACATGAAAATCATTAACATAAAGAACGAAGCGTATCGGGAACAAGACGTGTTTCTTTATTAGACAAATAGAATAGTACAAAAAAGAGCAATATCACCTAAACCACTTCTGCAGGCTCAAAGCTCAGCCTCCTTCTGGATCCGTCCCGCCTCAAGCCTTTAGTAGGTCTCCTTCCAATACTCACTCCAAGATGTCATAACAAGGGGATGAACATCCAATCACAAGGAAACAAGGGTTTCCTGTACAAAATGGGGGAAGTGCAGAAGGCATAAGCGTCTTCAGACCTGATCAGGGGGAAATCTCAGTATAATAACCTTTCTATATACTCTCTCCTCCTTTAGGCCTTCCCTTTGGTGTCATTTGATACCAATTCCAAAGTAGTTTTTTAGTTAGGAATTGGTTGGGGACAGTTGAGGCCACAGGCACTAACAAGTGATCAGCAGGTAAAACCCGCGATCTCCGCCCGAAAATAAGGAGTTTTATAATTTTTTAAGTGTTTTAATACATATACGCAGGTTGGGTATATATGAACCCGCGTATACACGCGTTTAACTCAGGGCAATGTCGCGTATAGGGAATGAAACACTGTTTTTTAGATTTTGGACCAGGTCTGGAAGGAGGGGTTGCCCTAGGCCATGAATGCAGCATCACAAACCATAATAGTGAGATTTGGAGCTATAACAGATGCCCCCTAATATATGAGGTCAGAAGGGGTAAATGATGGCCGAAATATATTAAGCAAGTACATGGAAAGGAAACCTGCCAAAAGTTGAGGAGTACTTCACCGAAAGTCAGCAAAAAAAGCCACAAAAGAAGATCAGAAAGAAACACTGTCTGAGGCGGGCATACCCATGCTCAGAGAAAGAAAAGCATGTCCGCATATCAAGTACAAGCGGATCCACTAAGTATACAAGTATAAATCACTGGAAAATACATAATAGATCATCTGATCATGATCGAACAAGTACATGTTTGGATATCACATATAAACTGTCAATGATGCTGGAAGATACAACGGATCACTGATATCAAAGACTGATCCCAAGAGGTACCAACTGAACATGATGGATAAGGATGGTACTGCACTGTAAACTCAGGTGCTAACATATAGAATGTCGCGATGACTGACTGCAACATATAAGGTGGGATGGTATCAACTAGCAGCAACAGGAGCAATTGTCAAGTGAACCAATGAATGCTGATACAACCTGAGGTCTTCACCGACCACCGTGGTACATTTCTACATCATGGGAATAAATGATCTGAAGTCGACCATGTGAGAAATCGTTTGATTACCGGTCATTGATGTATACCGTTAACAAACGCAAGACTACTCACCGATAATGATAGTGAGCGTCAAGGTACCCAGTACAAACTAACAAGTGTGAATAAATGAGCTGAAGTCGAACACCTGTAAGAATCTATCGATCAGGAGACAATGATGGTTTCCCATTGTCAATAGCGAAGGATCTGCCACTAATGACTACAAACCCCAAGGTACTACCAAATGGACTCTAGATCTTTGCCCCAGAGAAATGAGTCAGAGTCGATAGGGAAAGATCCACTAGAAGGAAGGCATTAAGGCATCCTTCATCAATCTAGCGCGAGTGTAACCTGTAGGCCAATAATGTGGAAGGAATCGGACAAAGAAAGATGTAGTAACCGAACTGAGGTACATTTCCGACGTACACAAGATGTAGCTAGCGCACGACAGAAACCCTCTGAACCAACCAATAATGAAAGCTGACAAAGAGGCGAGGTATCCACCAATAGGGTCAAATGGAAACCAAGGTACTGCACGAATCCCAATGTGTGATAATGTAAGCTGACGTCGAACACAAAGGAAACCACCCAGTCAAAGACCCATGATACTGATCGATGCTGAGCACAAGGTAACCTATCAATAATGAAAATAGGGCCAGGGTGCAACTCTAGGCCTGCCCTTAGAGCAAGATGTCGTCGTCAATAAGGACAAGACCTGCCGGCAAGAAGTCAATGGGGACCTTCTCAAACCAGCATGAGTAAAGGACCAATATAACTGATGTGATGTAAGACATGACTCTGACAACCGGGATGGCCGAATGAAAAATGAGTCAAGAGACACCGCAGAGAGGCCGACTCAGGCTAACTTCCCTTGAACAATAGCATGACTCAATATGACTATGGCAGCATATGATGAATCTGTACAAGTTCGTCATGCAGGAGGCATGAACAAACCCTCCATATGATTGGAAGAGATAACCAATCGGGGGAGAACTGACTCGATAACAATGGTTATGGCGAACCTAAGTCAAACTAAATCCCACCCAAGCGGAGGAGACTTTGCTTTGAGTGCTTTGTTCAAGGGCAACACGACTGACTCTAGCTGCCAATAATAGATGGAAATATTGTCCCGTTCCTGCTCTTTTTGGAATATTTAATTTTTTTTGTCTTTTTCTGTTGAGCTCGAAAAAGAATAAAAGAATGCTATAGTATAGTGGAAAGGTCAGGTGTCGGTGAAACAGATGATCTAGTTCCTGGGAGGGGAACATTCCTATGCTCAGTGCAGGGAGGCGAAAACTGGTCGGTGACACTCAAAGGTATGTCCTTTCCATGGGTCAAGTTATGTCAAGTTGCAGAGGTTAAAGGTATGCAAGGTTGATTTTTGTAGACGTCATGGTCAAAATTTGGCTTAAACACGAGTCCAACTAAAGTCGGCTCTAGGCCAAAAGGTGCAAATGGTCAACATGCAATGCAGCACTACAACTCAACACAAAGGAGCCTCTAGGGTATAAGGCTAGAACAAAGAGAAGAAGTTAAGAACAATGAGTCTTCAACGCATAAGTCCTGGCGGGACTACAGAGGACTCCTGAGCCTAAGGACAAAAATCTGCATGGGCGCCAAGCGACAACAAGGTACTAACTAGGGCACCCATGATAAGGTAGGCTCTACCACACAAGTCATGATGGTCCTAAGCAATGAGAAGGTTCCGCACCATAACTTGGTGGGGTCGATCCTGAGGCCAAAAATGGAAAAGGAAACTGATAAATGCACAATGCAGGTGGAAAAACCTAACCTATATGCCAGTTTCGAGAACCAATACCTGTCAGAACAGACCAACCATAAACTTCCAAAGGAGAAATCTTCCAAGTTCTGTAAACATAAATAGGAACACTAGACACGAAGTTAATACGTCCCAGATATAAACTTCATATAAAATCTTGTGTTATAGAATACAAAACTTGAAAATGTGTACCTTATATATACAATATGGTACAGGGAACCACGCAGCCTTGCGGCTTACGCATAATAGTTCTAGTGAACAAACCCCTTGCAGGGCTCAGGCCAAGGACTCCTTTGGTAGTCATAACTCATGGCTTCAAGGAGTTCCTCTTATGAAGGCAAAACAAGTTCTAAGAAATCATGAGAACTACAAGGATCAACAAAGGGAATTAAGGGGTCCCATGTCCCTATAGGAAGAATCTCTTAATCAACTGTCGGGACCAAGTCCCAAGAAGGAGAATAATAGGTCAAAAGATCCTTCTCAAAAGCATTTGAACATTGAGGATTCAATGCCACATAATTGACCCGTGGCGGGGTAGAGTCTACTTGAACACTTGGAACAAACCAAGGGGTACTCTGTAATAAAGTTGAATTAGGGTGGTGATTATCAGATGTAATCTGATCAATAGTGAAAATATTCCCATTATGAGGAAAGCACATTACTCGAAAGAGTGAAGACACCACAGCATTCATAGCATAGACATAATCACGCCCAAGTAGCATATTAAAGTCTAAAGGGCTATCAACCACCATCATATCGATTAAGACAGTCTTCCCACCTAAAGTGATAGGAAATTAAGGAAGAACACCCATAGATTCACCAGGTCTTCTATCATAGGCTAACAACTGACTCTGAGCTATCAACAACATTGGGGAACCCAAAGCTTTCCAAGTCAAAGAGGATATAATACTTGCAAAGGATCCTTCATCCACCATACATCGATAGACAATTATGGAATTAACTCTGACCTTTATTTAGAAAGGTGCAACGGAAGGAAAACGAGGCTCAACGAGACTATCCCAATCAAAGGAAACACTCTTAGAACTTGGAGGGGGAACATTCGAAGAAACCGGAATGCCCCCTATACGAGAAGACTCTGTACTAGAAATTAAGCAAACTCTTTTGTTAGGCACTTCACCCCACAAAAGAGGAGTGTAATTGGCCAGCGATTGCACTGGCTCAGCCACATGATCAACCAATGGTTGATTGGATTGACGAGAAACCATATCAGATGTAGGAGTAGAAGAACTTTCAGACTCGGACCATACCCTTTGAACCTCTGGAATAGCAGGGCATAAATGAGTAAGATGGTACAAGGGAACTTAGGTTTAAAACTTCTGCGTCCAGGTTTCTTATCAACCTCCATTTCGCTAACATGACTAGCAGTGGTTTGCGGAGAGTCCTGAACATGACTTGCAGAGGTCGGTGACTCTTTACTAGTATGACTCGCAGTGACTAGACTTATGGCCCCAGCATGACTAGTAGTGGCTGAAGGTGCATCTCCAACATGACTAGCAGAGGCTAAAGACTCTTTGCTAGTATGACTCACAGTGACTAGACTTGTGCCCCCAGCATGACTTACAGTGGCTAAAGACTCATCTTCAACATGACTGACAGAGGTTGAGGATGAAGTGCTAGTATGACTTGCAGTGACTAGAATTGTGCCCCCAGCGTGACTTGTAGCGGCTGAAGGCTCATCTTCAACCTGACTGGCAGAGGTTGAAGATTCAGGGATAGAATTATTCTTCTTCTTTAACTTCCTCTTTCTCCTCTTTTTAGATTTCTTGTTACAAGAATGAGGAGAAGAAAGAATCCCAGATTTCTCTTTGAAAGAAGATGAACAATTAGCACCCATGTGATGCCCTTGAAATAAAGCATTCAACTGAGAGGCTTCAAGAGCATTCAGAATATTCGGAGTGGACCACACCAAACGGGCAGTCCAACATTCAACCAGGAATATTCAAAGTGGCCATCAAGGGAGTACCAACGTTTCCAAAGAAAGGAAAAGCACAAGGATCCCCTTTTGGAAGGGTACCTTGGTTGGTTTCCACAGGAATATTGGGCCATATCTAACTGATTCTCAAACCCTTCCCTTACGGGAATGTAGAAATGACTTTTCAAGGAATATAAACACACAATCAAGACCTCTTGCCCTTGATGAGGCAACTCCACAAATTCCGAAAGAATAACCAAAAGTCTTTCAAGATCGGCAGAGTGGTAAGTCAATCGCTCAGAATATCAATTCCAAAAGTGACTAGACAAAAATACCTAAAGCCAACTATATACAAGGAGCAAAGAGCACTCACTATAAAGTCCCTAAAAGAAGTCAGCCAGTCAAACAACTTCCAAGTATTTCCGCTCCGGGTGATGAGGACCGGACACCAAAATACAAGAAAGTGGAGTAAGGGGCCTTCCGAAGATAGTCTGGGATAATGACAGACCAGTCCTATCAGCGAAGGTAATAGAGGAAGTTACGGTGACCTCCTATCAACAGCCTGTGCCGGTGCAAGCCCCCAAGCTTCGCAAGGGTGCCCTCCAGTAGTGTTGTTGAGAGTGATACAACGTCGACCTCAGGTGCCGCGGGATTCCCCTCCACAGCCACCTATGTAGTTCCCTAGGAGTGGCAACTAAGGATACCAACTCATCACAGAAGCCAGGCGGAACAGTCGTGAGGTAAGATCGGACAAGTAGGAGATGGGGTATCTCTCTTCCTTGTCTTCAAAAACCCTCGTGCTTAACTCCCAGATCCGGAGCTTTCCTGGTCTTCCTAACGCTATTGGATTTTCTCTCTTTAATCAGACTCCTATGTTTTGACGTTTAATGTGGCCTTGGAGAGTTAACTCTCCACTCGCCTATTCAAAGGCCCTAAAATCCTAAAACTTTTTTGTGTATTTAACTCAAAAGTAAAAAAGTTCTAGTTGATTTTAATTAGCGCTTGATTTTAAGGGCTGTTCTTTAAGTCCAAGGATGATGGAAGTGAAACTTGATGATGTGTGTATGACTCAACCAAAAATCAAAGAAAAAGTAACTACATGAATGCAATCATTTTTCTTTCAATGAAAAGAGTACTCTACATGGGTTGTAGGAAACACTTAGAAAGCAAAAAAAAATTCTTTTCTTTTCTTGTAACACACTTCACACACGCAAAAACCAAAAGAATTTCTAATGCTTTAACGGTGCAAACTAATGCAAAGTATAGTGAAGATGTAAGAATTGAAGATTTCTCTACAACAAGAAATGAAAGTTGCTTTGTTTATCAAATTTTCTTTTGCCACTTACAATATTTAGATGGAATCAAAGATGCTACAATTCGTCTAAATACTAAAAGCAAAACTCAAGATAACAAAAATAATTTCATTCAATCAAAAGGAAACCAAATGAAAAGCAAGTTTCAAGAAAGCAAAACAAAAACTTTTCAAAAACTTCACTTGAAAGTAGCAACAAAAGGGTCTTTTTGAAAATGCTCTCAACAAAAACCGACACTTCACAATTGAAACAAGCAAGAAACACTTTTTGTAAGTTGCCACCCAACAAAGAATGAAAACTCAACAAAAGACAAATTTGATCAAAAAGGCTTTTGACAATGGAAGGCAGCAAGGAAAGATTTGGTAGAAAAGACCAAAAAAGATCAAAAAGACGGTTTCAAAAAAGTATCAAAATGACAACTTTGATGAAACAAAGAAGTAATTGGTCATAAAAATCGATTTTGTCAAGCAAACAAAAGGTCACCAAGAAACAAAGTTAAGCACAAAGATTAATAACAATCTTTTCTGCTCTGATCACTCAGGGCAGCCAAGATTCCAATAAAGAAATATTGCGTGTTTAAAGTAAAAAGATGATGACACTTGAAAACACAAAACAAGACCAAAAATCCTTATAATTAGAGAGAAAGCGGAGTAAGGATGCTCGCTGTAAAATAGAGAACTGATACTGTCAAAGATGACTGTTTAAAACTGACTGAGACCACCAGACACACTCCAGAGACAAAAAGTTTATAAATCGTGAAAGTTGCTAGGTATACGTGACTGCATTCAGTGCAGAATGCGTGTATACGCGACTGTTTCTGAGGAAACCTGCGTATATGCGGGTTCACTTCAGACAACAAGCGTTTATACGCTTCTGTATCTAAACAAAGCAGTGTGTATGTAATATTTCAGGAAAAATAAAAAAGAGACTCAAGAAACTGGTAAAACTCAGAAGTCAGAAATAGACCAGACAATAACAATAAGCCAGCAAGCTACTGAGCCCTGATAGGCTTGACAAACGCCCAACTAGGAACAACAAGGATGTTGTTTCCCAGTGGAGTCACCAGTTCTGTTGCGGGATTTTATCCCCTAAGGCTCTTGGGTGGAACCCTAGCAGGCTGAAAGTTGTCTAAATACTAAGAAACATGCACACACACAGCCGTTATGCTAGAAAAATCTATTTCTAAGGTGAGAAGGACGTACCTCAGGTCCTACGTTTGGGTAGTTCCTCAAAAGTCCAAACCCTTCTTCACGTCCCTTCCGCTCCTTTGTCCTGCAAAAACAGCAATTCCAAAGAATGCAACAGTATATGGACAAAGATTTATGTGAAAATCATCTTTATGTTATACAAGAAAGGAGTTAGTTATAAAATTTTAGACATCCATTCATACATGAAATTCAAACATGAACACCATTAACATAAAGAAAGAAGCGTATTGGGAATAAGACGTTTTTCTTTATTAGACAAATAGAATAGTACAAAAAAGAGCAATATCACCTGAACCACCTCTGCAGGCTCAAAGCTCAGCCTCCTGATGGATCCGTCCCGCCTCAAGCCTCTAGTAGGTCTCCTTCCAATACTCACTCCAAGATGTCATAACAAGGGGATGAACATCCAATCGCAAGGAAACAAGGGTTTCCTGTACAAAATGGGGGAAGTGCAGAAGGCACAAGGGTCTTCAGACCTGATCAGGGGGAAATCTCAGTATAATAACCTTTCTCTATACTCTCTCCTCTTAGGCCTTTCCTTTGGTGTCATTTTATACCAATTCCAAAGTAGTTTTTTAGTTAGGAATTGGTTGGGGACAGTTGAAGCCACGGGCACTAACAGGTGATCAACAGGTAAAACCCGCGATCTCCACCCGAAAATAAGGAGTTTTATAATCTTTTAAGTGTTTTAATACATATACACGGGTTGGGTATATATGAACCCGCGTATACACGCGTTTAACTCAGGGCAATGTCGCGTACAGGGAATACAACACTGTTTTTTAGATTTTGGACTAGGTCTGGAAGGAAGGGTTGCCCTAGGCCATGAATGCAGCATGAAAAACCATAATAGTGAGATTTGGAGCTATAACACCCACCTTTTCTGGTGCCCTCATGTTAAGTCTGCAGTAGATCGTTCTAGATTTGGCTCATATCCCATCTCTTAATTGCCTACCACCCACTCTCTTTTTCCATAACTCAAACATCTTGTCATGAATAGTGACAGCAATAGTCACCTCTCCTCTTGTCAACACAGTGGTGCAGCCTTTTCCGCGTAACCACAACCCTTGTGATAGACCAAATCTATGCGCACCCTAGTTGTCACATAGTTTTCCCCCAAATTGCTTTATCGTCCTGCACTCTCTTTCAATTGGTTGGAGCGGTGAGACTATCCTTCGACCGATTAGTCAAACAGCGAGCCCACCCGTGTAGAGCTTCAGGCAACTGCCATTTACTCTTCCAAAGAAGGGGTCTCCATTGAGCTTGGCAAGCTGGACCGCGCCTCCATCTATAACTTCTTGTACTACATAGGGCCCCAACCAATGCATTCAGAGCTTTCCAGGGAATTACTCAAACTTGCTGTCGTAGAGTAAGACTAGATCATGTTCCTTCAACATGCACATCTTGATATGGAAATCATGCCAAGCTTTTTCCTGTTGGTTCTAGACCTGCTGATGGAATCCTGCCAGGCACCGTTCCTCCTCAAGTTCTTCCAGTTGTTTGATCCTCTCTTCCAAAGCCGCACAGTCTGCCATGCCTGTCGTTGCTGCTATGCGCAAATTGGGTACAATGTATTCCATTGGCATGATGGCTTATTTTCCATAGACTAACTGGAAAGGCATCTACCCCATCAACTTCTTACATGTTTTTCAATATGCCCATAGCATGACAGGTATGCAAAAATCCCAATCATTCCACTACACATTACATACCTTTGTCAATGCAGTCTCCAGGATCTTGTTGAAAGCTTCAACGGTCCTGCTTGCCTGCAGATGGTATAGTGTGCTTTGTTGATGATATATCTGAAACTCCTCAGTGAGAGCACTAATAGTCTCATTAAGGAAGTGTGTTCCGCAGTCACTCATTAGTATTTTTGGACATCCAAACCGTGTTAACACATTCTCGAACAAACATTTCGTTGTTGTAGTGGCCGTGTAGTCCTTAACTAGTTGTGCTTTTGCCCATCGAGTCAACTATTCTGTCACAGTGATAATATAGCATGCCCCCGTCTTTCCTGGAGGTGTGATAGGCCCTACAAAGTCAATTGCCCATTTCTGAAACGGTTGCAGCGTCATCTGTGGCTTGAGTGGCATCTCATCCCTTCATGAAGGTTTCCCAGTCCGTTGGCATACGTCGCAGACCCAACAATGTGCTTTGGAGTCTTGATGGAGAGTTGGCCACCATATTCCTGCGTGCAGAATCTTTTTTGTTGTGGCATATCCCACATAATGTCTTCCTGCAACCCCCCCGTGTGCTTCGGCAAGAATCTGTCCTTGCTCAAATTTTGGTACATACCGGTGTAATATTTCATCATTCCCCATTTTGTAGAGGTGCCCTACAATGACATTAAAGTCTGCTACATGTAACACCAGTTCTTTCTTCTGCTGAATTGAATACCCCTACAGTGCGGTTCTGGTGGTTAAGAAGAGGATGATATCCTCGAAGTGGCCATCCACAACACGTACTACATAGAGTTGTGCATCAAGTAGCCCCTCCTCTAGGTTTGTGAGTTGTTCACCATTCTCAATTCGGGGCAAGTGTTCTGGGTCTGCGTTTAGGCGTCTTGACTTTATGATGACTTCAAAATCATATTCCTAAAATAATAGCAACCATCTACAAGTGTGCCCCCCCAACACAGGCTTATTCACTAGGTATTTGAGCATAGAGTGATTAGTATACATCTTAAAGTGTCCTCCAAGTAAGTAGTGGCAGTATTTCTGGAGTGCATACACCATCGCCAGTCCATCCCACTCTGTAGTGGAGTAGTTCTTCTCAGCTTTGGATAATCATCGACTTGCGAACACGATCAGGTGATCAATTCCTTCCACTCCTTCCTGTGTGAGTACTGTGCCCAACGCGATGCATGACGCGTCAACATGTACGTGAGATTTGATGTCCCATTTTGGAAAGACCAAGATAGGAGCTGATGCCATCTTTTCCTCTAGCATTTCCAGACTTTTCTTACATTCCTCATTCTAGCAGTAAGTAGCGTCATTTTCAACAATTGTTCCATCAGTGTCATGATCTACGCATAGCTCGTGATGAACTTCCGATAATAACTAGTGTGTCCTAGTGTGGAACGCAGCTACTTGACACTTCACGATGCTTGTAGATTGAGTATGACAACAATATTTTCCAGATCCACCATGAGGCCTTGCCGACAGACCACATGGATGAGCAAGTTCCTAAAGGGGACAAGGAAAGTACACTTCTTTAGGTTTAGTGCAATCTGGTGTTGTCAAAACATATCCAACATTAACCGTAAGCTAGTGGTATGTTTCTTAACCAACCTGAATACGGTCCAATCATCAAGAGATACCTCTAAGAACTTGTGTATAAACTCCTTGAATGAAGCTACCGCAACGGGTGAGAATATTTCTGGCGCGTTGTTTAGTCCAAAGGGCATCACCGTATATAGAAATCAGCCCCATTTGGTAGTGAACATTGTTTTATTCCTATCCTCCAGTGCAATCATGATCTGGTGGTACCCCGAGAAACCGTCCGTAAAGGAGTAGGCTTCCTATCCTCCAACATTTTCCAATACCTCATCTGTAAATGGCATCGGAAATGGATCGTTAACACATGCATCATTGAGCTTTTGGAGATCCATGAAGATGCGAATTTCACCTTTACTTTTTTTCTCTTTCACAACCATAGGACTTACCTACTCGGACTCCTCCACTAGTTCAATTATTCCTACTGCAAGCATCTTGTCCAGCTCTTCATGGACCTTCGCTTTGTATTTTGGATTCAACCAGTAAGGTCACTACTTAAATGGCTTCGCATCTGGCTTCAAGGTTATCTTCATTATTCCTAGGTCACCGAGTCCCTTTTAACTCTGTGATTTTAGTCGGGAATAAATCTTGATACTCTCGAAGTAGTTCGATGACCTTTTCCACTGTGGCATTGTCCCAATAGTCCCCAAGTGTTACATACGTCAGCTCTTCCTCCGTTCCGATGTTGACTTGTTTCATTTTTCAGTGGCGTGGTGATGTCTACATCCTCAATTACTAGTTCACGAACCTCGTGACTCCCCTCTATTTCTAGAATATTGATGTTTCTAGGGTCATCCTCATCATCTTCTACCTACACATTGTAAAATTCCAGGGCCTGGCTTAACTGTCACAACCAGTCTTGCTGCACGATTTCTTTTGGTTCCAGTGGTATTTTGAAAATAGTGTCCTTCACTACATGCAACACATCATCCACAGTGTCCATCCATTGATCTTCAAAGAGGAACGTTAAGAAAAAGCCTTCATGCAAGATACCCCACTCGCATGTACCATGTCGGAGCTCTATTTCAGTATACCAGTTCCTTGGAATGACATCTAGCGTATGATAAAATAAGTGCACCCGCTCTAGTTGAGGCTCTTCTCCATAGGCTTGCACCCATCTAGTAAGGTGCCTGCGCGGTCATCATGTCCATCGTATTTCTCAATTATTCGTAGTTGCGGCTTCCCAAATCTTATCTGCATCATGCGCCTATAGCCACGCCAATCGTCAAAGGTTCCTTCATGTGTGCCCCACCAATGCGTAGGCATCGCGTGCAATGCCCATCTCAACACATCAAACTGTTGGTGCTCTAGAACTGCGCTTTCAAATATGGTCAAGAATTCATCCACTGTTGTCAACCCATCATACATCGGCAATTCATAATCCTGAGCTCTGACGCAATATAGCGATTTAGTCATCATGTTACAGTTTAATGTGGTTACTTCATTCAACTAATTATGCCACTGCTTGTCCTCCTCATCTGAATCTTTGGCACAGGACTCTACATGCCCCCACGATATCCTTCCTTCCATAGTCAGATAGACCCAATCTTGATTTCGTGCAGTAATTTTGTAGATACAACCTAATTCATCATCACTTCCTTCGACGCGCACAGGTTCAGTGTAATGCGGTCCTTCAACCGGGTCTAGCGAAATGACTACGCGGAGTGACCTCTTCTCAAATATCATTTTCCACTTCTTTAAATTAATAACCCGATTCATATCGATGGCCTAGTCTATCCCTAACAATGTAGAGTAAGGGCTACTTTCATCCACAATTTCTATTACCTCAAATTCCATTCGGGTGCTCGTGCCTTCTATATCTACTATAATTCCTTGCAGTCTTCCCATGGGCATGAGCTTCTGTTGATTTTCCATACGCAATTGAATAACGAACCATTGTAATGTGGGCCTGCCCATGCGCTCCCAAGTCTATTTAGGTAGTACATTTGCATCTGAGCCCAAGTCCAAAATGATCTAATTTATCTCATAGTCGCTAATCTGCGTTGTTACTCACATTTTCCGCCCAGTCCGCGATGCTTGTTTTCCCAATTTTCAGACCATGCGAGGTTCACCTGACCTTGCGCACCTAGTTATCAATTCTTGTAATCCTTTAACCGCCCTATTGTCGTGAAGCAATTTCATGCATGTCTCTAAAAAGGTAGTTAGCATTGAGGGATCCCTCTCTGGTTCGAGTTGATCCTTACTACCTAGGGTAGAGACCTCTGCGAAGCTCTTCCTAGCTTCTAGATTTGTCTCCTTGCGAACCACGACATAGTCCTTGGTTACTTTCCTCTTATCCTCCCCTGTAACTGTGCCACTTCTGAGCACCATGTTTATGTTGGGGTCTTGCTCGCATGGTTCGACCCTCATCATTTGGACATTCTACATCGTCGTAGGTTGCGCTTCCCTCTTCTCACATATATGTGCTATCAATGTTGGCCAATCTATCATTTCATGATCGAACTACTCGCAGTAAGGGCATGATATTCGGTCAAGTTGGTACAGTCCTGCACATAGTGTCCTGGTCCATCGCAGTTGTAACAGATTAGCTGCCCACAACCCCTTCCTAGCCCCATTCCTCCCTGTCCTTGCCCACGTCCCTGTAACCCATCATGCGCTATTTCCGCGGCTGGATCCTGACCTCGCGCTTCAGTCTACATTCTGTAGGCAGGTGACTGGTCCATCAATAATTAATAACTATGGTAGTCTCACTCCTCGTGACCCACCAATCTGTAAAAGTCACGAAACAACTGATGGGGGTC
This sequence comes from Pinus taeda, assembly GCA_000404065.3. Classification (NCBI taxonomy): domain Eukaryota; kingdom Viridiplantae; phylum Streptophyta; class Pinopsida; order Pinales; family Pinaceae; genus Pinus; species Pinus taeda. The sequence goes on along the minus strand of APFE030344209.1, from coordinate 110,309 downwards.
TGGTCAAATTTTGGGAGTAGATGACCGTTGTCTGTGTTGTGCTTTCCTCCCACCTGACAAATTGCACACCAGAGCGAGGGTGTCGTGCTTGGCCCTGCTTGTTCCTCTGGTCGCAACGATGTTGGTCCCCCTGTTGCCACATAGTTCGCAAAAACTAGATAGTGATCCTTATCGTGACCCTAGCTTCTACACATTATACACCATATTTCCTCCCGTGCTTTTGGGTAGGGTGCCTTTTCTTTTTTTAAATTCTGCATTCGATACACAAGTTTTGTATTTGTGCATGGATCTGCTGAACTCCTAACCTCGGATCCTATATTGGAGTTTTGATGCAACCTCATCATTGTCTCTAATGCTTCAGCTTGGATTGAGATCTTTTGCTGTGATAGTGCCATCCTTAGATGTGGTGTCAATGATGCCACAAACCACGTGCAGTGCTGCACATTCGACAGCGTCATGTTCACCTCATGGATTGTACTTTTCAATCTCTGATCAAGATCCCACAGAGTTTCACCAGGCATCATCACGATCTCCTTGAACCCTATGATCGACTACGTTTCTGATTTCAGCCAGCTAAATTCTTTTTTCAATTCAGCCCGGATCTCTATTGTCCTCGCATTTGGGTGATCACTTAAGTATTTTATACACCACGTCAGTGCGCGGTCCTACAATGCGCTAACTAGGGTAGCCTTTTTGATGTTATCATCTGTAACTCCGTGCACTTCCCATACTTCCCTTACCACGAACCAAAATTTTTCTGGATCTTCGCTTCCTACTCCTTGAATACTAGTAACTGGATTGCGCTCATCATGTTTAACCTCTAGTTTACGCATCGATGTACTAGGACCTACTATGAACTCGTACCATTCCTGATCCAAGAAATCCTCAAATTCTTTTTCCGTAGGGTTCCAGCATCTGAATATCAGACATCCCTTAGGCAGATCCCAGTCCTAGCAGTGGAACCATTTGTTGGCTTATTGGGGCCTGACCTAGGTTCAGAAGAGTTATTAGCCAAAAAAATCCCACAACTACCGGCCCTTTCGGCAATAGTCCATGGAGCGCAGACTGAGGTCTCACACGAGGTAGCAGGGGAGGGTACTGGAACTAGGTTTCCACACCCTTGGGATGTCTTGATGTGGTCTAGAGGGTTCACACCCCATTCTGTGGCCTCGCACCACTCTGCTTCCACGTAGATCCAGAACAAGGAAAATCCTTACTACCTATTAATACCAAGTTTGTTACAGATCAAATCTACTTCTTATAGTATTTAAGCAAACATTTAATAGTGATAACCAATGCACGCACCCATAAATGTTATAGATTTGCATAAACTCATAACATAAGCATAAGCCCACAGATCAAATAGATATATAAGCCAGAAATTAACCAGATCCACAATATTTTAGAATTAACACAGTATTTCAAAATCAACTTATCTTTATTCAACTCTTTCACCAATACAACCAGATCTGCCCTGCGCACTCAGCTACAGGGGTCCACACACACAACTACAGACTCTACCAAGCCTCTACACACACAGCTACAAAGCCTCTATCTATCTACCAACACCCTTGACTCGGACTTACAGACACAAAAAATATTGTCTTTACACCACCATAACACCAAGATTCATCCAACCATGAACTACTTTCTACCCTTAGAGACTCACTCTATTTATATATTCCCATGGTCCGCAGACCATGGGCAGGCTAACTTAATTCCTATTATTTTATATTATTTCTTGGGCAGACAACCCTTTGACTCAACCTACTACATTTCGTGCTCCGCATATTTCGGAGATTTACAATATTATTATCCTAAATTATAGGCTTTAAGGCCCAAAACTATTACGCGGGACCTCCGCTACCCAACATATTAACAGGAAAATAAGTTCCAAAATTACAGAGTTGTAAGTTTGAGCTTAATACATGCAAAAATTCAAACTCTTTCACAGTTTTGTACAATTGATATTTAAAGAAACATTCCTAACTGTCTTTTGAGAGAATTTAGCTACAGGTGGTCTCCACGTATTACAACAAATCTGCATAAATGGTTGATCAGCTACAGGTGACTTTAAGTTAGCAAGATGGTTGCATGAAACTATTGTCACTGGTGGCTAGTTCAAGTTAATGCTGCAACAAAACTATCGAATTTATTAATTAGCCATGAAGAGTGGACATAGAGTCCTATTGCTCCCTAGTTTCTTCGTTTGACTCCACCTTTGACTGTGGTCTTGAGCTATCTTTTTTGTTGATCTGGGTTGGGTTACTAGGATAGGATCCATGTCGAGACAATTCTAGAGATGCCCATGTGGTCGGTTTCCTCGTTTGACACCTATAACCTGTTCAACCATGGAAGTAGCTATGGAACACATGGTTAACTATAGAATGGGCTATGTTCTGTAGCTAATTTGCAAAAACTTATTTCTAATAGAAAAAACATAAAAGTATAACATGTCAATCATTTAATGTCTTCCATGAGACAAAATCTATCATTTATCAATGATGGGGATCAGTCTTTAATGGAAAAACAAGAGAAAGAAGTGAGAAAGGTTGTCAAAGAGAGAATAATTCTAAGGTCCAACACCTACAGCACGCCAACCAGTTGCAGGTGCACCAACATAGAGAAACATCAGGAGAGCAGTTCTCCAGGACTTTGATTTGGTCGAGACCTTAGTAGAGTTGCAGGATCACATAGAGGGCTTAAACCTTGGTATTCCAGATATCCGGATCAAGGAGTTACTTATGAGGCTACAATGCCACACTATTGGTGTTCCTAATCGTTGGGCTAGGATTTTGCGCATGATAGCACAGGCTATGACCTGCTACCATGAGCACCACTAGATCTACTTAGGATGTTTTGTATGCATTTTGAGTTTTTGGGTCAATGACCAAATGTGTCTTGGGCACAAATTTTGTAAAAACTTTTAAAACACCTATCTATTTTACTTTCAGAGTTTTTTATGGTTATATGCAATCCTATTCAACTGCTGATGTGAATTGAAAATATTACTTTTACATGTGTTGCAAATGTCTATTTAACACATAATTCGCTAGAGAATCAGTTAATGTGTTAAGATTTCTTGAAATATGTTGATATTGAATGTGTTCAAAACGTCTTTCCAAAATACGAACTCTAAGGAACATATGAAAAATTGTTGGATTTCAGATAGTATAAATGTTTGTTATTTGTAGTACAACGAGTTGCAAGTCTAGTCTAAAGATGATTCGATGAATGCCAGGTGAAATGACATCATAGAGTAGTTCAATCAAAATGCTATACTCAACAATATTGTTTGTCAATCAACGGATACAAATCCCTTGAAAACTCACTAACTCGCCACTTGGAGTGAAAATACCCCATGTTGCATAAGACAAATTCTGCGTACTATGACTAGCACCATCGGCGTAACCAAAAAAAGCTTTTGAAGACTCTCACATCTGCAACAAATGCAAAGCGGATTACTAACTAGATAAAAATATCTAAAAGACACACACACACACATGCAATGAAAGCATATATACAGTGAGTTTTACTACACTTAATCAAGCATAGTAACATTTGAGTTACATCCTGTTTCAGGGCTGCGACAATGGAATCCCATCATAATCTACTAACTCGTAGGCTCCTTTAGACAGAACACGCTTGACAACATAAGGACCCATCCACATTGGTTCGAATTTTCCTGCTCCAAGTTTATCAGCTTCCTAATCGTAAAGCAAGACCAGGTCTCCTACTGAGGAGATACGGGGCTTGACATTCCTATCATATTGTGCCTTAATACATTTGTTATGCTCTTCATTAGCCAATGTGGCATCACGACATGTTTGATCTAGATGGATTAATTCCAATAAAAGAGCTTCTTCTTCAGAAGTGTCAGGTAACAGGTCCATCGCAAGTTTGAGCGATGAAATTTCACATTGTATTTGTAATATTGCTTCCAAACCATACACCAACTGAAAGGGTGTAAATCTAGTTTCATTTCTCACCGAGGTTTGATATGCCCACAAGCGAAGTACATTATTAAGTGCTAGTTTATTTTATGAACCCCTCTCATTCTTTGCAACATCCGCTTTAGGACCTTGTTGATGGCCTCAACTTGTCCATTCACTTGCGGGTAATATGGGGTAGAACTATCATGTCTCAATCCTAACTTAGCAGTCAACTCAGCCATCATGTGATTCTGAAAATGTGACCCATGATCTGTAACTATGGCTTGTGGTACACCAAACTGTGCAACCACATGGTTAAAAAAGAAAAGAGTAGTCGTTTCACCACTGTTGTTCAATGTTGGCATCACCTTAGCCCATTTGGTAAAATAGTCAACGACGACTATAATATACCCATGCCCCCAACTGAGGTGGGGTTACATGTCATAAAGTCAATGCCCCATTTGGCGAATGGGCCAACAAAAACGACCAGATGCAATGGTGTAAGTGGTAATCTGGTTTTTCGGTCATATATCTGGCATGCATGACAACCTCTAACATCAATAATAAAATCTTTAAATACAGTTTGCCAGAAGTAACCAGTACAAAGAATTCTTTGTGTGGTTGCATATCGAGATAAGAGTCCACCACAAGCACCTGAATGACAATCATTCAGTGCTTTCTCGCCCTCCTCATGCATGAGGCACCTCCATAAATCCATATCAATACCACGATGGTAAAATGTGTCACCAATGAGTAGATAATATTTGGCTTGGTAACGAATACGTCGCTGTTGCGAGCGAGAGATATCTTGCTGGAAAGTTTGGGTTTGGAGATAAATCAGTATATCTCCATACCAGGGGTCAGATGACGAAATTAGAAACAGAGACTCATCCAAAATTGATGGTTTGGATGTTGAATCCATGGAGGTCGAGGGAAGGTCACATAATAACTCAGCGAAAACTTGAGATTTCTTTGATTTAGACTTGATGAATTCCAAATCAAATTCCTATAGAATAACTATTCATTTTGAATATTTTCCACCCAGCAATTGACATGACAAATGTATGTCATAGGGTTTCAATTTGAAATGACTGTTGTTTTTCGTAATAGAATATAATGGATAAATCTTTGAATAGCTTGCACAGCTTCCAAAGCTAGTTTTTCAACATAAGAGTACTTACTTTTTGTATTGTTGAGATTATGGCTCAAGTAATAAATAGTATGTTCAATTCCATTTTATTCTTGGACTAAAATGATGCCAATGGTTGTATCTACAACAGCGAGATACAGGTAATAGTCATTTTGGTAATTTGGAGAATACATTAATGAATCTCTAATCAAGGTATCTTTAAGAGCATCAAAGGAAGCTTACACAACCTGATCCCAATGAAAGGGTATCTCCTTTTTCAAAATACATGTAAAACGTTTAGCCATTTCAGCGTAATTAGGAATGAACCTCCTCAGAAATTTGGATTTCCCTTGGAGTCTCCGTAAATGTAAGAGATTTAAAGGTGGAGGCTAATCCAGAATTGCCTGAACCTTTAATGGATGCAGTCAAATCCCTTCTCGAGACACTACACATCCAAGAAAGTGACTAGAAATTACGTAAAACACAAATTTTTGTGGATTGAGTCAAATCTTGTAGTGTCAGCACTATAAAAATATTACTCTCAAGTGTTGCAGGTGATTAGTCCACTTTTGTGAATGAGGAGGTAAATCATCAAGGTAAGGTTGAACAATGTGCTTGATGTCATGGAAGGCATAATTCATTGCGCTCTGAAATGTGGCCCCAACATTCTTCAAGCCGAATTTGAGTTTCCTATAGGCGAATGTGCCCCATGGACAAATAAAAGTTGTTTTCTATTGGTCCTGTGGGAGTATATTGATTTGATTCTAGCTAGAAAATCCATCCATAAATGAGAATATTTCGCATCCGGCACATTCATCAATAATCTGTTCAATAAAAGGAGTAGGATAATTGTCCTTTGGACATGCCTAATTTACATCCCTATAATCGACGCACACTCGAATTGTTCCTTGTTTCTTCAAGACAGGAACAATGTTGGAAACATAGTCAGTAAGAGGAACATGGTAAATAAAACTAGCCCGCAAAAGATTTTCAACTTCTGCTTTGATTGTAGTAGCTTTCTTTGGATGAACAGGTCAAAACTATTATTGAACTGGCTTGACATGAGGGTACATTTTAATTTCGTGGTCAACAATACTAGAGTCAATGCCTGGAGTCTCCTCATAATACCAAGCAAAAATATCTCTAAATTCACGAAAGAGAGTACAATAATTATCGAGTTCCAATGGAGAACAAGAATTGACATCATGAATGTTCTCTACAATATTAGGCTTGGTCAAAATATTAATAGAAATTGTTTCTTCAATATTTGACAGGTTTTGCTCAAATTCGATTTTGTCTATGAAAACTAAATTCGATAGGAAATCAACGACTGATGGGTGATTTAGTTCATTTGAATAATCTTCGATGTCATCTAGAAGATGGGAACGATGATGATAATATTCCCATGGTTCCTCTCCTATCATCATTTATTGGATGATTCCTTCATCTGTAGAATGTATACGTGAAAAAGGATCTGAAGAGGTACCATATTCTAACGACCGATCTACCCATACAACTATTGAGTGCGGAATTGGGTTTGCCGCACAAGCCTGAAAATTGATTGCCATGATGATTCAATGGGGCTTAATGGCATCACCCCAATATTCCTATCAAATTCAACTATGTTGTAATCCTCCTTAAATCATATGAGGTGGACAAAATCAGGTTGCAAGTCTCTACTCTTGCCACTTCCGCCAAATCAGATGGTGACGGTAGGGTAAAAGTACCCATTATGGAAGGATCTTTAAAGAGACCTACTCTAACACTTTGAAGTGATAGCAGGGGTCCGTGTACCAACAGAATTCTTCCTGTAGCTTGTAAACTATTGGAAAAGAAGGCTAGCTAATCAATGACTGTGATTCCACCCTTAAAAGGGAATGCAATAGTACGAAATTATGTGGAAACCACAGCAGCCTTAGCATATACCCAAGGCCTTCCTAGTTAAATGTTGTAATCGAGGGGTCCATAAAATACCTCAACTTCAACAGTAACTATTTTCCCCCCTAGTTTGAGGTTACTCAAAATCCCACATGGAGTATATGTTCTTCCACCAAAAGCTTTCAACGTGGTTGGTGATCATGACAACGGCGATGAACCAAGTGTTTTCTAGTAGCTCACGAACATAATGCATGTAGATGCCCCCTCATTAATAATAGTTCTGTGAATATTCTTATTGAGATCTTTTACTTGAATTAGAAAAGCTAACTATGCGAGTAACAGTGGTGTATATCTAGCATGGTTAAAAACCTCAAGATTTGAATCTGTAGGATCTATTCTATCTATTGTTGACAGTAAAGCCTACTTCTGGGAGGGACAGTTTTGTAACACCTCGAGTGTCAACATAGTAGAAGGTGATTGACCAAGATCTTCCACTATGTTATAATTTTGAGCTGCTCGAGCCTAAGGGTTAAACATCGATTTATGCACAACTCCCTTTGGTGGTTTTATTGTCAATTCAGGTACAATGGGTGGAACATTTTTAGATGAAGTCGAAGTCAAAGGATTAGGTTGATTAGTGGCTTAATTATTCGATGATGGCGATGGATTCCATAATCTTTGTTTCTCGTTACCACCAAAACTTCATTTTGTGGCTTCATGATGGATAACATGAGTACTTGGGATGTGGAAGCATGGTCTGTTGCAACCAAATGTATCTCTGGGTTTGGAAACGTATCAGTCAACACTGTTGTTGTGTTTGAAGTCCTTAAAATTTTAGAGACCTCAGAGTGGTGTGGAAAATCTCTTGTAAAATGCTCGTCATTACATATTAGACATGGATAACAAGGTTTCCTTGCCAAAATAGAGGAATCAGATGATTTCTCTGGAGGGGAATTATCTTGTTTCTTTTAGTTTTTCCCCTTTTTCTTACTCCCTGGTTGCTTTGGATTTTTGCCTTTGTCAGATGACATGGCATAAATTTCAAAGGAAAGAGTATTTTCTGATGTTTCGGTAGTTTGATTAAAAAGAGCAAGAGTTTTACCAGATGGTCTTCCTACTGTTTGCATGCTCGAAGAACTGATCACACCATCGTCGGCATGAGAGTCCTTACTCGATTGTGGAGTAGGGGGAATAGTGAAAGTTGGTCGAGGTGCATTGGGAATTTTATCATAAAGCATGTTAGATTGTGTGTAAACCAAATCCAAGTATTAGGCACGAGAAATAACTTGATCCCCAGTGGAGTCAGAAATTTGTTTTGGAGAATTTAGCATTATGAATAAACACTAATTCACTAGACAAGTATTTGTGTCTAGAATAACAGTTTAAAGTGTCTTAAACTTTTCCTATAAACAATAGATAAGAAGAGAGGATAGAAGGCCTACCTGTAGTTACGCTTTCCTCTCGTCTCCCTTGTGTCGATTCCGTTGCTCCTTCCCGTACTTAATCCGCTTGAAAAGTACCCTGTAAACACAATAGAATACAAAAACCAATCAAATCATACAATCCATTGAATATAAATGAAAGGAATCAGAAGCAATTCATACATATAAGCATTATGAAAGAACACGACATATGGAAAAAGGCTCAAACACTTTATTAGATAGAAGAAGGAATTACAACCATCAGTGTCTGCTTCAAAGTCATTCCTCCAGCTTGGATCCCATCCACATCACATCAAAAGCAATACAAGCTTGTGGCATCACATCATTTTCTCCAAAGTCAAGTCTCATAGTAGCATTATCTCCTTACAATTCAACATAATCCAGCCCCTGATCACTTCAATGAGTGGTCAATTTATAGGAAGGTGAAGGAGGTTTTGTCATTAATGGTGACATTGAATGGCCTTCCATACTTAGAATTAGTTCCATGGAGGAAGGGATGAGAGGATAGGATGCTCCTTAACTCATTCCTCATCCATTTTTGAGCTCATAGGAGTTGATAAGACAGGGAAACTTCTAGATGACTCCAAAAGATAAGAATATCCCCCAAATCCTATGTGAATTTCGCTCATTCTCACCTAGTGCAGGTGAAAGGAAGCCTAAGTTCTCTACAGAGCACCCTGGCAGTGGACTTAACTTCTCTGCAGGGCACCTTCATAAGGGCTTACCTATGCTGGTCCCTTTAGAGTCAATTTTTGGATGTCTTCAAGTCATGAAACTATTCTGGAAGGAGGCATTCAAAGGGGTGACTTGTTTAGGGCATGAAACCACTGAATTTAGGGTTTGATGAGCCCTAAAACATTGATCTGAATGTTGGGATTTGATGTGCACAAATGGATCTGTAACAACGATGTGAATCTATCATCAAATGCAAAGGACCTTCCATTGAGGCATGCAAGATCCAAGGTACTAAAAGCAAGTTTCTAGATCATCTTCTTGGATAATGAGTTAAAGTCGATAGGAATTTATTTGTTGAATTAGGACCGTAATGTTTCCCACATCATTGACAAGAAAAAATAGGATTTTACAGAGTTGGAAAGAGTGATCCATGATTGCTACAGAAAATTAAAACTAGGTATAAGTGGTTTGAATTCCAGATGGGACTTCTCTTGAACATATCAACGACATGACTTCAGAATTCGGCAGCAAATCACAACATAGGATCAGATTTCATGGTGATAATAACATAAATCAAATGAGAGGAAAATGGATTTCCCAAACCCAATAAGACAAGTGACGAAGTGAGTATTACCCAAACCCAACACGAGATATAGATAAGTGTCATGTTTAAGAGTTTCATGTTTCCTTTATAAAAAATACTAAATACAAGTTTACTTCCATTATTCCTCCACTATTTCAAGTGAGTAACTATTTATTTTTAATCCTAAGCTTGAAGAGGATACCATATGCTTGTTATATAAGTTCATCCTTTGGATGAATCCATCCTAGTGTTTTTAATGAGCCCTAGGAAGGAGTAGCTTAGTCTCATCATGGTGACAATTCCTTCGTCATTTCAGTTTTATAAGTTCAACAGAAGGGTAACTCAATGTATTTTTCATGTTTAGAGAGTTTTAAAAAGAGGCAAAAAGAAAAATTGAGAGGTCCCTTTTTGTAGATATTCTCTTCAATCTAAAAAGGTAGAAAGAATATTCAAGAGAACCTCTTAGCCACGTGTGACTAAGCAATTCCTTTTTCGTAGTTAGTCTATCTCAGTCTGGAAAAGGGTTAAACTTATACTGAGTAGACATATTTTAATTTACTTTTATGCATTCTAAAAGACAAGTGCTCGAAAATCATTTCATATTTTTGGAGTCTGAAAAGAGTTGAAAGGGGAATCCTCCTGGAGGAACGAATGGTATAAATTATAGTAACCGGTTCCAATCATGATGGAATTTCTCAAAACATGTAAAAGTGAATAGGTTGGCTAATAATACCACTCATCACAAATATTCCTCTGGCAAGGTTAAAAAAACCAAATGAAAGTGTATGATCAGCCAAAGAGATGGTGATAATGGAATGAAAAAAACAAGGCTCATCTAGCAAAAACAGGCTGATAAAAATGGAAATCACAAGAGGTAAAGTGGGAATGGTTTCATTTTTACACAATATTGAAACATAGGAAACTATGCTTGAGTATACTTGAAGATGGTTTCATTTTTTCACAAGTTTGAAACATGGGAAAAGCTATGCTTGGATTCGGTTTCATTTTTACAAAAGCTTGAAATGGAAACAAACTATGCTTGAGTTTGGTTTCATTTTTACACAAGATTGAAACAAAGATGAACTATTCTTGAGTTTGGTTTGCATGCTGCTAGCATAATGACTCAATTTGAGGTACATGCCTCCCAAGCTTCATTTAATTCACCTATGTAGACTACTGGTTACTAACAGGTGGATGGAATGAAGGTTCATTTACGAGATCAAGTGAAAGACTCAACAGGGAATTTACAAGATCTAATCAAAGACTCGACTCGAAAGGGGATTTGTTTCATTTTTTAACGAGCTTAACACAGGAAAAGAATAATTCTCGTGACATCTTGTTTAATTTTTTAACGTGCTTGACACAAGTAAATGAAATTTTCTCTAGGAACCATGATTCATTTTTTAAGGAGCTTGACACAAGAAAAGGAATCGTTCTCCAAGAACCTTGATTCATTTTTTAAGTAGATTGACACAAGAAAAGGAATTGTGCTCCAGCACCTTGATTCATTTTTTAAGGAGATTGACAAAAGGCAAGGAACTCTGCTGTGGCACCTTGATTCATTTTTTAAGGAGCTTGACACAAGAAAAGGAACTGTGCTGCAACACCTCGTTTCATTTTTTAAGGAGCCTTACTCAAAAGAAGGAATTTTGCACCAGGAACCTTGATCATGGCCCGTAAGAGGCCATGGCTTCCAAGAGGTTCTCATCAGATGTGAGAACAACGTTCTAGAAGGGATGCATATCAAGGGATATAATGGAAAGATCAAGCTCTAATGCCCCAGTACATGGTGCACTATATCACTTAATAGATCATCAGTAGGCACAGGAATGGAACAGGTGAACACATAATTAACCTGTGGCATGGGTGATACCAATTGCATAAAAGGACCATTCAGGGAATATGGTTAATCGACAGTCAAATTAGGACCAACGAATGAAATTTGATCAATGGCCACAATTCTTCCTTAGTGGTCCCTGACCCAGGTTTAGAGTTAGTTTTGTTAAAAAAGTCCCTACACTACTGGCCCTTTCGGCATCAATCCATGGAGTGCATACTGAAGTCTCACCAGAAGTAGTATGGGGGATGTTAGAACCAAGTTTCTGCACCCAGAGAATAGTATAATGTCATCTTATTCCCTAAACCTACCTTCGTGCAGATCGATAAGCCTATTAGGCTTATCAATATAACTTCCTATAACCAACCTCTAAACCTTCACGAAGGTCTATGACTGCCTTTCACGGACCCTAAACTGGTGAATAACCACTTACATTCTTTTGTGATTACTATTACTCCCTTATTTACCCAGATTGTCTTAAGTGTTAGATAACTTTAACATGCAACAAGATATTCTTCGCATAAACAATTATTAACACTTGCGTTCATATAACAACATAAATCATGTAAAATCGCACATCAATATAGTATCAATTCATAAACCCATTATTCAACATAACATAATAGCACATTCATTCATAACATAAGTAAATAGAAAAAACACAGATATTTCTGGAATAATCTCTTTTTTGATACTTCAGTTCTGCTTACAGACTCAAGACTACCCTATGCACCAGCTGCAGGGGTTCACGCACTCAGTTGCGGACTCTATTCTAGACCTCTGCACGCTCATTTGTAGAGCCTCTCATCTACTCTAAGACCCTTCGCTCTTCTCTTCTACTGACGCATTACATTCCTCTTCATCATTCCATCTCATGCCTTAGAATCTCTATGACTCCCCTTTTTATGCAATCCCATGGTCTGCGGACCATGGGTGGATCTACAAAAGTTGACACAATTTACATAAAAGAAGGGTAAAACCCCTTTATGACACTTTATTATCTACGTGCTCCATGACCACAACTTGTGGAGATTTTACACTTTACATAACAAAAACTTGGGCTTTCTACCCCAATAATTGGGCTTTTGCCCCAAAATTGACCTTAGGGGACCCTGTCCCAATAGGCCCCAAGGAAAATATCATGACTCACCCTTGAGTCACTCTATTAGCACAGAGATCTTACTACAGAGACCTCCCAGCTCTACTTGCACGATTGTTACCTCAATCGCGCTTAGCATGGTTGCCTGCTTGATTTGCTCCACTCACTGCTCTGTTGTTGGTCCTGCACTGTCTTCCTTGATCTTCTACTGCCTTCTCTGTAGGCTTGCCAACTTCTCCTCAATGGTGGCTGAGATAACATAGGTCTCATCTAGGCAAGGCCCCAATCTGGCCTTTAGGACTTCCTCTTTCCATTACGCTACTTCCGCTTGCTCGAGCAACTATTTCGCCTCCTATAGCTTTTCCAATCATTATGCTATAGCGACGATGTGACTCATTGCTCATCTTCATCATACCATTGCTGCAATTCACAGACCTCTATGTTTAACCTCTGTAGGTTAGGATCTTCTGCAGAGCCATGACTACCTCCATGGATTGCTCGAAGTGCATAGTGCAATTGACCACCACGGCATCTACTGTGGCGACTCCATCCTTCACAATAGCTTCACATTGTTCTCTGACCTCTAGTGGAGTTGAAGGTTGTGACTTCAACTCAAGCTCTATTATCTTCAAGTTCAATTCAAATTGAACCATGGCCACTTCTATTTTCGCATCACGCACTCCTACAGTCAACTTCCTAATCTTGGCCTCCAACGGTGCTGCTTCTTGTATATGTAGCTCACGGACTGTTCTACATGCCTTGGCCACCACGGCTGTAGTTCATTCTTTTTGCTCCTGAACTTTCTTCCATTATTCTAGTGTTGTTGATTTTTCCATGAAAATCTATTCTTTATTGAATTTATACTCATCGGTCAAGCTCAACACGCGTTGCTCTCGAGCCTTAATCTCTTTGATCACGCCTTCTTGCAATGTGTGAATGAATTCACTGGGGAGCATAGCCAAGTTCAGTCCAATATTCTTCAAAGTGTTGAAAATATCCTTTCCAGCAGTCGCCTATGCGCTGAAAGCTCCAGCAAGCAGCTCGACTACCCAAATATCTAATAACATAATCAACTTTGCTACTTGAGTGGTCCCCAGTGCCAAACTGGTTAAAGACATGTTTCTTCATCCTACACCTACCTGGATCTTGGTTGTCTGAATCTACAGCTCATGTAGATCCTTTTGTATGGTGCTAAATACCTACTGCTACTGTTGTTCAAACTACTGCAACAGTTCTGTGGTTGTATCCCGCACCTTATCCCCAATATTGGCTAAGTTTACCTCTATCAAGGTAATTGGATCTAGCAATGACTTAGAGGCTTTTTCCTTCTTTCGTTGTCCTTCCTTTTCCTGTTCCCTCTACCTCTTCACTCGAAAAGGAGTTCTCTCCTGACCTCCACCTCCCTGTTTTGACCACTCTTCTTCCTCTATTTGGGGCGAAGGATATTTTTGAATTTTTTCGGAGTCACACTCTTCCTTCTCTGCTTGTTCCTTTGTGGCACACTTCACTTCTACTTGGGCCTTCTCCTCAATATCCTTCTTCCTCTTTTCATCCAACTATTGAACCTTTAGTCAGGTCACTTCCTTTTTCTGCTTCTCCTCAGACTTGCTAGTCTGGATGGCCAAATCAGAGGTTGAGTGCCACACTGCTAGCTAGCGCTTGAGGACCACTACAATGGCGTCATCCATAGCCAAGTAGGTTAAGTTGAACCACTTCTGATCTGGATCCTTTCATGCCCAGATCTTGACATGGTGGAAGTCCGCATTGAACTCTGCATACCCTAACAGTTTCTCAAACACGGTTGGTGACAACTGCAGCTTTCTGTTGATGGTTGCAAGAATACTTGCCTCCATTAGTACCTAAAAGACTTTGCTTTCTTTGACCCACGCAACATCCTTGGTGGCCCATAGAGATGCAAACTTTGCTTCTTTTGGTAAATCTGTCTCGATCGAAGGAAACTAGTTGTCCTCCAGTAACTGCCATGCAACCAGCACAATCGAGAGCAATAGCCATGAATAGTGAAAGGTCTTACTGTGGTCTTATGCCTCTCTACAGTTCATGAGGAACTTGCTACACATGTAGCACTCCCAGTTGAACTATACACCCTTTGCACACTGGGCTGCTTATGAAACCACTGGTGCCGGCACCTCATCCATGTGAAACTTTCTCATCACTTTTCCAGCCAAAATTTGAGTGGAAACCTTCACCGCAGGGTTAGTAATACTGGTAATGGAATAACCATGTGGATTATTGACAAGTTTGAAATTTTCCTTCATTTTCTTAGCGAGGTCGCGCTCGCTCATCTTTCCACCAAACGCCTTGGCCATATTCAATCCTAAATGAGGTAATAATGTGATCTGATGGATCAGCATATCAATGATTGGTATTAGCTCATTCAACCACAAGCACTCGTCATGCACAAGGCACATAAAATGCTTAATGACTATCAAGTTTATTAGGGTGTGGTGGTAGTGAGGCACCCATAGTAGCTTCAACAACAAAACTTGTTTACCCCACGAATCCATTCCACTGACTCTAATGCAGTAACACCAAATTCCTTATAGAAAACCCTCTTCATGAAGGTGTCGATAGTTAGGTGGGGGAACCGTTTGAGGTCTGCCAAATCCCAATATTCAAGCTTCAGATGCGATATCTACACCAAGCCTAGACCTTCAAAGGGTAAGTTCTCTGGTAGCAGGGGTGTGTTAAGGAGGAATTGTCCTTCATCTAGGTCCTTTGGGACTTTCACCTTGCCCATGCGCAAAGGGATATACTCAGGTAACTTAGAAATAAGGTCTACCCCCTCAATATCTATGCCTTGCACGTCCTCCTCGGCCTCTAGATCTACCACTTTCCCCTTCTCCTTCACACTCGGCTTTTCCTTCTGTCGAGCCTATGTAGCTACATGTTTCCTCGATGACTTGTGCACCAGCATCAACTTCTTTCTCTTATCCTTCTTCAGCTTAGGGACCTCTCTCATCAATGTAGGCATCGGCCTAGGCAACCTCGGTGCCGTAGGCACTGCTGCTAGAACCTCCATATTCAGAATCTCAGGAGCATCTCCCTCGGAGGTGATAGCTCCCCCAGTACCAGCGGTTTATGCTAGTGCCAACATCGAGCTATTAATGAATTCATGATCTGACTTAGGCAATTTGTTGAACATGGGGCTTGCAAGCAACTCCTCAAAGAACTCACGGTTCATGCACAACAAACAGCTCAACACAGAAAGTCTCAGAATGCAAATTGTTTCTTATTGGATGACCAAATGTAATTTATAGGTGAATTTGAATTCAAATTCAACCGTTCCCCCCAAAATTCGTCCATAAATGCTAGATTTGCGGTAGATTTCCAAAGATATCACTCTTAAATTTAGCCTTAAATGCTAGCCCCCACTCCTCTTAACCCTTTTCTCACTGTCAATTCATCAACAATGATAGTAACAGTTACTCTCTAGCTAGGTTGCGTAGTCTCTTCCTCTATAGCGTAGCTCCCTCTGCTCTTATGTTGATGTTGTGACACCCTCCTATTTCACGTAGACCTCCTAACGCGCAGCTTTACAACCCAGGAAGTGTATTTTATAGTCCCACATATCCTTGCAGCTGAATGGAGTGCTAAGACTATGCTACCATCATGTATTCATCGGGCTAGATCCGCATTGTATGGCTTCAATTAGATTCCACTTACCTTTCCCAGAAATGGATCTCCATTCAATTTCACAAGTTGAACTGCTCCACCATTAGTAATCTCTTTGATAACATATGGCCCTAGCCAATGCATCTGAAATTTTCTTGGAAACTTATCAAACTTGTTTTCATATAATAAAACTAAATCATTTACCTTGAAGGTGTGCAATTTTATGTTCTAATCGTGCCGTGCTTTTTTGTGCTCCTTCTGAACTCGCCAATGGAATCCAGCTAAAGATCTATCTTCCTCGAGTTTTATCAGTTGCGCAAGCCTCTCTTCTAAGGCTCTATGGTCTGCCATTCCTGTGAATTCCGCTATGCATAGACTAGGCACAATTTACTCCATCAGCATCATAGCTTCTTTGCCAAAGACCAACCTAAAAGTTGTCTGACCAGTAAGCTTCTTATAGGTAGTTCTGTAAGGCCACAACACTACTAGTACACGCACATCCCAATCATTCCTTTGTGTATTGCAAACCTTTATCTGTGCATTCTCTAATATCTTATTAAATTCTTCAACCATCCCATTGGCTTGATGATGATATGACATGCTCTTCTGATGATAAACGTGGAATTCTTCTGTCAACGCATTGATCGTTTCATTAAGGAAATGCGTACCGCTATCACTCATAAAAATCTTCAGGAAATTGAACCTAGTCAACACATATTCAAATAGGAACTTCGTTGTTGTTTCCCCTGTACAGTCCTTCATAGGTTGGGCCTCCACCCATCTAGTCAAATACTCAGTCATGGTGATGGTATACCGCGCACCCGTCTTCTTTCCTAGAGTCTAAATCGGTCCTACAAAATCAATCGCCCACTTCTCAAATGGCTGCAATGATACCTATGGATTCAAAGATAGCTCATCCCTCTACAATGACCTACTGGTTCTCTGACATGCATCACACGCCCTACAATAAACTTTGGAATCCTTATGCAGTGTTGACCACAACAACCCAGCATGTAAAATCCTTTGCGTTGTTGCTTTTCTTGCATAATGGCCTTCCGCATCTCCTCCGTGACCCTTAGCAAGGATGTTATTTCATTCAAACTCAGGCACATAGTGTTGCAGTATTTCATCTGATCACATTTTATACAAATGGCTTGTAATAACAGAAAAGTATAGCTTGCGCACCACCATTCCTTCTTCTCTTGACTAGTGTATCCTTCTGGAGCCATCCCTGTAGTCAGGAAGTGGATAATGTCTACATAGTGATTGTCTACGACACGCACCATAAAGAGCTATGTGTGAGGTAGCCCCTCCTCTAAATTGGTAGGCTCCTCTCTTGTTTCAATGCATTGTAGATGATCTGGCCCTGCATTCAATCATCCTGGATTCACAATTACTTCAAAATCATACTCCTGAAATAACAACAACCATCTGCATATTTTCCACCCCAACACAACCTTGTTGACTACGTACTTTAATGCAAAATGGTCTGTATACATCTTAAAGTGTTTGGCTGGTAGCTAATGTCTAAACTTCTGGAGCGCGTACACCATACCCAAACCTTTGCACTCTATCGTCGAATAATTCTTTTCATCCTTAGACAAATCCCTGATTGCAAACGCTATAGGGTGATCCAACTCTTCTTCACTGGCCTATGTCAGTACTACTCCCAATGCAATACATGATGCGTCCACATACATGATGGTGACCATTTTCTCTTTTAATATATCCAGACTCCACTGACATTCTTCATCCCAACAGAATGTAGTGTCCTTCTTTAGAAGCCTTTCCATCGATGCAGTAATCTGACCATAACTCTTGATGAACTTCTGATAATACCCAATATGACCTAGCGTTGCGTGCAACTGTTTAACACTCCTTGGCACCTCCAAATTGATTATAACCACAATATTAATGGGGTCCACCATCAATCCTTGTCTGCATACCACATGACCCAGCAAGATTCTAAAAGGAACGTAGAACAAACATTTCTTCAAGTTTAGTGCGATTTGATACCTTCGGCATGTATCCAGCATCAAGCGTAGACTAGATACATGGTGCTTTACTAGTCCAAACATTGTACAATCATCAAAATATACCTCCAAAAATGTGCAAATGAATTATTTGAACGCCGCGATGACTATGCACAAGAAGATTGTCAACGCATTCTTAAGTCCAAAAGGCATTACAATATAGTTAAAACATCCCCACTCAATCGTGAAGGTCATCTTACTCCTATCTTATGGTGCGATCTTAATCTAATGGTACCCCTAGAACCCATCAGTGAATGAATAGACCTCCTACCCGCCAACATTATCCAATACTTCATCGGTGAATGGAGTTGGAAAAGGATCATGAACGCAAGCATCCTTTAGCTTCCTAAGATCTACACATATCCTTATTTCATCCTTCTTCTTTTCTTAAACTACCATTGGGCTCATCTAATCAAATTCTTCTACTAGTTTAATAATACTCGCTGCAAGCATTTTATCTAACTCCAAGTGAACCTTTTCTTTATACTTTGGATTAAGGCGATAGGGCCTTTGCTTAATCAACTTCGCATCTAGCTTCAAGGTAATTTTCATTACACCCAAGTCCTCTATTATTCATTTCGATTCTAAAAACTTCATATGGAACAAATCCTGATACTCATGTAGAAACTCAGTGACCTTATCTACCATGGCATCATCCCAATAGTCCTTAATCATTGCAAACTTCGGCTTTGCTTATGTGCCAGTGTTCACTTGTCTAGTCTTCAGTGGAACGTGATATCTAGATTCTCTATTTGTGGTCCCTCCACTTCGCGGTGACCTTTTGTCTCTAGGATATTAATGTTCCTTGGATCATCATCTTCTTCTTCGGCAGTCACGTTATAGCACTTCAAAGCATGGCACAGTTGGGTGGTCCAAACTGGTTGAATCAAATCCAAGGGATCTTATGGTATTATGAAGATCACTGCCTTGACCTCCTACAATGCCTCATCAATACATTTGAATCCATCCTCAAAGTTGAATGTCATAAAAAATCCCTGTCTCAAAACATCCCACTCTTCAGTGCCATGGCGGAGCTCTGTTTCCAAGTACCAATTCATTGGCATTACATCCAAAGTATGATAGAATAAATGCGCCCACTCAGGTTGTGGCTCCGCTCCGTAAACCTTGGTCCATTTTTCCAAATGATCGCATGGATCGTCCCTCCCATCATATTTCTCTGGTAATCAAACTTTTGGGTGACCAAACCATAACCTCATCATTTTTCTATACTCATGCCATCCATCAAAATTGTCTTTGTGCATACCCCAACACAATGCCAAATCTAAGACTTGGAAGAGGTGCTTCTCTATAACTTCTCTTTCAAATGCATCCAAAAATTTATTAACATCAGTTGAACCATCATAATAAGGCAAAATTCTTACCTCTGACGATACATGACACAACGATTTAGTCATCATGTTACAACACAATGTAGATACTTTGTGTAACCTTTTCTTCTAGTGTTCCAACTCCTCATTTGAATCTGATGTACAGGAACTTTCGTGGTCCCATGCAATGCATCCATCAGCTATTGGATTAACCCAATCCTGGTGTCGCATTCTTATTTTGTAGATCTGGTCCAAATCATCATCGCTTTCATAATCGCGAACTGGTTCAATATAATGTGGTCCTTCTGCAAGGTCCAAAGGTACTACTACGCAGAGAGATTTCCTTTCAAATGACATCATTCGCTTCTTCAAACTGATTACCCCATTCATGTCAATATCCCAATTGATCCCAATGAGCGCAGGGTATGGATTGTTGTCATCAACAATCTCTATCACTTCAAAATCAGCCAACACACTCGCGCCTTCAATATCTACTATTACTCCCTACAATCTTCCCATGGGGATAATATTCTATAGATTTTCCATCCTCAATTGAATCAGACACCACTACAGCACGAGTGTCCTCATTATTTCCCATGTTTGTTTAGGCAATACATTTGCATTTGACCCCAGATCCAGAATAACTTGATCCATATCATACTCTCCTATCTGTGCAGTGAGCCTCATCTCATGCCCCATTCTTGCCTTATGCTTACTGATTTTTATGACTACATGTAGTCCCTTAGGAGAATTTTCTTTTCCAGCACACTTATTTATCAATTCTTGTAATCCATTCACATCGTTACTATCATGGAGCAGCTTCATGCAAATTTCCAAAAAGGTAGTAAGCATGGAGGGGTCCATTTCTTCAAACAACTTATACTGACTTCCTGAGGTAGAGGCCTCAGTGAAGCTTTTCTTTTCTTCCATGAACATTTCTTTTGCGTGCTCCAAATCAAACCCAACCTCTTTTTCTGGAGCTTTGTAGGCCCACTGACTCTCTTAAGTTGCTTTTCTTTTTCTTCACCAATCATCATTCCACTTTGCAACATGATATTCACATTAGGGTCTTCTTTGTGAGGTTCATCCCTCATCATCTGCAAGTTCTGAGTAGGCTTTTGAGGCTACACCCCTTCTCCTGTATCTTGACTATTAATATAAGGAAGTCTTCTATCGTGTGATTAAATTGAGTACAGTATCTTCACGACAGGCACGTCAAGCTTGTACACTCTCATGCGTAGTGTCCTGGAACTCCGATATTCTAGCAAATAACCTATCCTCGAGCTCTACCAAGTACTCCTCCTCCTCCTTGGCCTCGTCCGTACCCTTGATATCTCCCATGTGCTCCCCAACGCCTTGATCCAAAGGCCTAGTTTTTGTCTACATTCGATATGCAGGCATTCGTTCCATCATCAGCTCATAGCTATGACATTTATGCTCATCGTGACCCACCAATTTATAGAAGTTGCAGAAGAGTTTTTGCGGTGTCTGTATGAATCTCTGCAATAAGTGGCAATTTTCTGCTACGTGTTTTCTTTCTACCTGACAGATAGTGCACCACAACGCGGGCCCTGTGCTTGGCCCTGCTTGAGGTTTCAGCCTTAGAGGCATCGATCCTCCTCCTACAACATAATTCGTGAAGACAAGGAAGTGATCTTTATCATGCCCCTAGCTTTTACATTTCAAACACCAAACTTCTTCGCACACCTCTTTCTGAGCCACTCTATCCTTCTTCAAACTTTGAAACTCTAGGCAAAGATTCTACAGCTCCACGTGAATCTGCTGAACTCCCAAAGTAGCATCTTGAATCGACGTCTCATCCAATCTCATCGCAATTTCTAGGGCCTCCACCTCAGTCCCAATCTTTTACTGTGAGAACGCAACCCTTAGGTGAGGCAAGAGTGAAGCTACAAACCATTTATTGTGCTGACCATCCATATATTAGCTTCACGGATCTGGCATTTCAATCTATGATCTAGCTCCTAGGGTGTTTCGCCATGCCTCATCATAAATTCCTTGAATCTAACGACTAATTGCGATTCAGTTTTGGCCTACTGAATTCCTTATTCAATGTAGTATGAATGTCTGCAAAAGGAGCTATCGGGTTATTAGTGCAATACTTAATGTACCAGATTAACGTGTGATCCTATTGCACAGTAATCAATGTCTCTTTCTTCATCTGATCATCTGTAATATTCTAGGTTGTCCATACGGCTTTCGCAATGAACCAAAACTGGTCTGGGTCTTCATTTCCCAAGCCCTTAAAAATAGGCAATTTCATTGTATTTGACATATCAAACGATGGTGAAGGTGGTGGCGATGTGGGTGAAGGTGTATGTTGTGGAGGTGGTGTGGATGGATGAGGTATTCGCAGGAACCCTTCTTGTATTAACTAGATAGCACTCTACGGTGAAGCCTATGCTACTCCCTCGTTGTCACTCAGAGGAGGCTCATTCAGCAAGCTATATTCAGGACATGTTCTTCCTTTATCCCTGAAGAACTTTCCACTTCGCATAGCTCCAAAAATCAAGTTAATGGAATAACCTGATTTCTACACAAGAGAATCTTAATCCAAGTATTCAAAGATCTTAAATACATACCTCACGATCCCTTGAAGAAGCGTCGCTTTGCTTTGCTGGAGCTAACCTAGGTATCTAACAAGAATTCTATAAAAAATCCTCCAATGACGTGATCAAGCCAATGATCGGTAGTGACTGAAATCTTATGTTCAGAGGCTTCCAATCTTTGCACTAGCTCTAGGGTCCACACCATCAGACCATCAAGCTTCCACCTTCCTTGGTCGTTTGCCAATTTAGCAATCCACTCGTATAGTTCAATCGAGAAGGAACAGAAGAATTTTTTGTGTACCTCTGTGTACAGATATCTGTCCAACCATTGTTCTTCCATCAATTGTGGATTTTTGTTTTCTTGCACTACAAATTCGTGGACATTTCTATCCAACCACTCCTCAATTTCCTTCATAGTTGGATTCCAGTGATCCGACATCCCCCTAATTCCTTGGAATCTGAAGAAACCATAATAACTTGAGTGGTATGAACTTCATTCTCTATAAGATATATACGATCAACTAAAAGTGGAATCGGGTCAACCATTTTTTCGACCAATGGTTGGTCAGAAACAGACTCATGGGATTCACTTTCAAAAAGAGTGGGAATGACCAAAGATGAGTTCTGATCAATCACTTGATCAATTAGTGGAGGATCAAGAGAAAGCTTCTAATAACCAATCAAAAGACAAGGTTGAGAAGCAGTAAGGTCATCCATCATGTTAGAGGCTTCATCCATATAAGGATAAAAGTGAATAGGATGATCCCCTTCACATAACCTATAGGGAAATTTGTGTTTTCCCCATGGGTTTTAATGTCACTAGTTGAAGGTTTATCACCAGCATGATCTCCAAAGGCTGATGAAAAAGGTTGATGTGAACCTATGGACCACACTTCTAATATCCTGGGAATACTAGGACATTGTCGAAGAAGGTGGTTTCCCTTACAAATATTGCAAGGGATTTTCACTTTATGAGGTTTATTGGAATATTTTTCAACATCAATGGCATCTGTAGCAATGGTATCTTAGTTGGCCTTTTTCTTATTTTTCTTCTTCTTATTATCGACCTAGTTACTAGCTTGCAGGCTTTCATCAGATGAAGAGGAAGAAGAGGAAGAAGACCAAACAGGTGAAGAAGGCAAAGAGTCAACTTTAGGCTCAACTAGAGGATGATACTGTTCAGATGGAGGAGAACCCAGTTGAGAAGCAGTTTGGATATTCATAACCATAGGGGTTGAAAATAACCAAACTAGAAAACCAATGGTAAATCTAGCAAGGGACAAGTTTCCATATAAAGAGCACCAATATTTCCAAAAGAATTAAAAGGACCAAGATTCCCGTCAGAGGGGTTTCCTTGATTGGTGGACTCGGGAACTATTGACATTAGTCTCAACTAAGGTCTACTAAGGAGTATTTCCACAGGAGGATGTTGTTCCACGATTGATTAATTAATTTTAGAAATTAACAACAAAAATAAATATAAGAGGGGAATCTAGGCATAAAGGTTTACCAAGCAACCGCGAATTGCAATATACTCCTTGGCAAACCAAGGACTTAACATACGACAACCAATCTCCCTGAATGTTGTTCAATGTATCACGGTATACAAGCTAGCAGACTCGATTACCTATGGATGGATAGCAACCTATAGAGGACTCCCAAAATATACACGACGATACGTGGGAGTGTAGTCCATTATAGTGTTGGATAATACGTAACCATTTGATAACGCGTTCCCATATATTACAATGTGTGGAGTGCCTCTGATATACCTGAAAGTACTAAAGAACGGTCCTATACACTTCTGTATGTGGAACAAGATTTCACCCCAGGGATGCAATGCTGACAAACAACGACAGGTCCTACATTTAATGACACTCGAACATGTCTATAGCCTATACCTATAAATGTTTTCGTTAATGTTCCAAATGATCCTTAGGTTAATTGAGGTAAATTTTGAAGTTTATATTGAATTAAGTTTAAGTTTCAAGGCTCAAAAATCAATGTCACCTGAACACACCTATGATGCAACTAATATGAAAAAATGATTCTTTTCATTTCAATTAAAGCTACGAATTGATACAAAAACCAAGTATGTAACAAACAAAGTTTCTAACTATATCTTTCACTTTCACTATTCCAATGCACTCACCAAAAGTAACATGAATTTCAATTCACTAAAATGCACCTACAAGAATTTTTCACTTTTTCCTTTTCAATGAATGAGAATGCACTTATTTTCATATTTCAACACTAAGAAATGTTATCTATTCTCAATTATAATCCCAAAAACAACTTTTCAACGTAATCTAATGCAATGCAAAAAGTAAAATTTGAGATGAAAGCTAAGCAAATGAAAATGCCATTTCTTTTATGGTTTTCAAAAGAATGAATAATGTTTTAACTAGGAGAAAATCAGTATTCCTTCCACACATACAAGAAGGAAACAACAAGTCAAATTGACCCAAAGACCTAAAGACTCAACCAAAATTAACTTTCACTACTTCAAATAATGGGATGGACTTTTGCAAACCAACAAGAAATCAACAAAATAATGGCAAGTTCTATGCACACAGAGCAGGAGGACACTTCAGATATAAAGACACACTAGACCTTCTGTCAAAAGCCCTAAAAAATCTCATTTTTTGGAGCAGCGCTACTTTAATGGTCAAAATCCACACTAACAAGGGTTTTCAGCGCTACTTTAGTAGTAAAAACACATGTTGGTAGGCTAACAAGGTATTCAACACAAATGTAATGGGAAAATTCAGTGCTGACAATGTGACTATTCCTAGATAAAATATGTTGGATGAGAAAGACTTAGGAAAATGAAAAGAAACTCAAAGAGAGCCAAAATTGATGCTATAAAGAAAATACTACTCAAAAGGAAAACCCATAACAAACCTAAGTTACAGATCACTAAGAGGTTGGCCAAACTAATCAAAAAGACCAAGCATAAAAGGGACGTTTAAAGGGCTATAAGCTCCCCAATGGAAATGCCATTTTGTTGTGCAAGCAATCCTTTCTGCAAAAAGAAACGATCCCTCTAGTCCTATGGGAGGATCTAGCAACAAACTAGATAAATATGTGCAAACTTTCTAGTTTATATCAAAAAACAAAAAGGAGGGTAGATTACATACCTCACTTTTATGCTAAAATATATTGGTTTCTTCCTCGATTCTCTCACTTCCAAGCTTAATATCCTCTTTCTCAATGTGGATGAATACCTGAAAGGAAAATCATGTGGAGACAGCAAATGCATAAATAGCAAAAACCATTCCAATATAAACCATATAAGAAATCAAGGAGTATTATACTAAATGGGCAATCACATACACATTTGTGGAAAGAAAACATATAATGTATTATTAATAGATATTAAAGGTAAGCATTACAACCACTTAAGCCTTGATGTTGGAAGCCTCCTTCATGTGAGTTTCAAATTCCTAGCTAAGACCTTCAAGCACTCCTTTCTCCTTAGAAAAATGGGTAGAATTTATGCATAGTTTCAGCATAGGAAGGCAACCAAGGAATAGCCAACCAGCAGCTAACCAAAATTATATGGTAGGGGTTTGATTTTTAGGGAAGGAGAGGGATTTGAGGATCCATAAAAGGAGGGAGAGATTCCACATTTCAATGGGAAGATCCATGAAAGTAGGATCAAGAACCACGAATGGGAGGTCTCGCTACAATCCTCATTCAACTGCAACCAGCTTTCCATTCTTGAGACTTCTAGTAGGAGAAGCTTCTCCTCCATTTTAGTAAAAATTTCCCTAAGACGGTCAGTGCAGAATTTCCTATCAAAAGGTGTGCTGCCAATTCTAGTCACTAGTTAGACAGAAGGTTACCAGTGCAGGTTTGTCTACTAAAAGTAGTGTTGGGCTTGCATAACAAGGTTTTGGACAAGTTCTTCATAATTTATTCAAGGCAAGTCTTCTTCTTCCTTCAAGGATGCTTCCTAACATGTTTCCTGCTGAATATATTTTTTTTACAGCTTTCGTCACTTTCCGACACTTGTGACATTGACGACACAAAGTGCGATGATTAGGATATGAGACTGAAGTGCGACAAAACATTTTATAACACATATGAATTATGAAAGTTGTTAGATGCCTTGTAGATCTATATTTGTTTGAATTTTTTCTAGGGTTTTCTATATGTTGTAGTAGGGTATGTCACACATTTAAAAGAAACACTGAATTACTAGATGGAATGAAAGTTGTTATCAACTAGTCTAGGGTTTATGACAAATTCCCTAGCAAGATTTTGAAGAGTATGTGTCTCTTATTTAATTTTGGGTATCTGATATATATAAGGTTTAAATTCTTACGTAATTCTAATATGGCTAACTTCATGCTTCTATAGATTTGGTTGTACTTGCTATCTAAGTTATGCAGGTACACATTCTTCAATATGGTGAAGATGTTCGTTGATGGGAATAAATCTAATGAAATGTTTGGAAGCCACGAAATATTATCTGATGACAAAAAGAAGAAGTTGATCTCCCTGAGATTAAGAAGGAGTATGGATAAAGAGATGCTCCCTAGTTGAGAGGGAGGGCATATCTTGGTTTTTATTGAAGAATAAATTTATGACAATATGTTGTTGCATGAGAAGTAGGAAAGGAAAGTGTACGATTGAGGAATATTCTGTGAGATATTCGGTTGATAGTCTTACTACGAAAAGTAGAGAAGCAACAACAAGTTGGATGGAAGACCCTGAAGGTTTGTGTTTGATTATGTACATATGAAATTATATTATTCATTGGGGTTGTGTTTGTATAGGTAAATATCTCGAAGGATTTGATAGCATGTTGGTTACCAATTAGTTTGATTGGTACAAATTGGCCATCCTTGGTATGCTGGATCAAGGAGCGTTGAGACTTTGTAAGTCAAGCATTGCCTGGGAGGACATTTGATCAACACTTTGTGTTGATGTCTACTTCCTGAAGTTGGTAAAGGTGGTGTTGATTATAGAGCTCTTTTTCTTTATACACACCTAGATATTTGGGTTGATGGTTAGCAAGTAAGCATGATGGTACCTATAGAGGTTGAAATCTTGAGTCCATCTTAGTCCCATCTGGACAGATATCCCTGAAAAGGAATCTAGTCTATAGCATTGCAGTGCCTAAATTGTTGAAAGACCAATGGATAGATTTTCCTGGTCAGGAATCTAGTCCATGGCATTGTGTCACCTAAATTTCTTTATGGTTAATATAATTGAGATGTGCATTGTACTTGTATACGATGAATACCTCCCTAGTTCAAAGAGGGTGTTGGAAAATGTAATTAGGTTTGGTATTCATTAAATGTATTTGAGTCATCTTGTCAAAAGAAAAAAGAAAAAAAAAATATTATTATTATTGAGACTTATTAAAACATGGGTTTTATGCTTGGATCACCATGTTTTAGGTCAAAGTCCCCATGGAGGACTTCTAAGATTTATTATAAGTCAATAGATTCATTGTACTTTAAAATAGATCCTTATTGAGCTTTTGAATCATGTAAAAATGTTTAGTATTGAGTCAAATATAATTTAGGTATCCTCCACATCAATTTAGCCTAGAAGAGATCATTTTGGCCTAAGGACATCAATTCGACCTCCCTTGAAGCTTATAAATAGAAGCAAGTTGAATTCATTTGGAGCAATTAATTTCAAGAAAGTTCGATATCTCTAAGGAAGTCAGAAAATTGTGAAGTGGGTCTAAGGAGGCCAAAGGAAGTGCGAGTTTGGTGGATTCTAAGGAGAAGAAGAAAAATGAAATGTTGGTGCCTCTCTCTATTTGTTTCGTGCTCTAGTTTGTGAGATTGAAGTCTTCTAAGTTTACTAATGCCAGAATTTTAATGATGCCAAAAATTGCCTGATGTCGGAAGCTACTACGTAGTAGAAGTTGCTGGAAGAGAGGTCAAAGATCTAGTTGGTTGACTTTGTGTGGAGGGAAGTTTTGGTATTTTTCTAGGGTGAAGAGTCTCAAAGAATACTATTGAAAGGAAGAGAAGTTTGACTGGGCTTTCCCCTTAAGAGGGGCTTTTCCCTAGCATAGTGCCTGTAGCTGGTGTCCATTGATTTTGTGTGATTTTGATTTGGTAATTTCTTAGTGAACTAAAATAAAGAAGATATAAAACGTAATAATAAGTCAAGATCATCACAAATAATTATCAAGTATAAGAAAATATTTCCGCCTTTCTGATTTTCTATCATATTGGTTCACATGTTGCTAGTGATGTTATTGCTTCCTATTAATTTGTTGCTCATAATTTCAGTTGATGATATATTATGTTGATGGTTGATGAAGCCTCATTATGATGAGTATATGTATTTTTTTCTACTCTATGACATATTGCTATGTTGCTTCTTTTAGTTGATTTTGTGGATTAAGGTGGTGGTTGCTAGTGGTTATAATGATTTTGCTACAGATTCCTCATTATTGAGATGTTGAGTGGTCATGCACTAGCATATGATGTTGTCATTACCTCTATTTTTGCTACTACATATTGAGATATTATGTCATTTATCATGGAAGGCTTATGTTTGATGCACATGCGAAGTATTGTGCAGTTATTTTTGTTGTTATATGGAGCATATATCTTTATTCATGAAGGCCATGTATTTCATTTCATATTATTTTATTGGGAATTCTTAGATGAGAGAACACTTATGTGCATATGTAAAAGCCATGTACCTTTACTGTTTTATCTAGTTGGCATATTTCTTATGGAGAGATCCATGTTGTCTAGTATGCCTTGTCGTTAGCTATGTATGGGTCAATGGAAGCCCAAGTCATGTATTATTTTGTATATATTTGATGTAGCCCCACTATATTGGGTGCATGATGTAAACTTGGGTCCATAGAAGTCTTGGTTGATGGTAGGTATAGAGGAGTCATTTTCAATCCTATGTACTTGTCATAGCCATGTATTTTCTCCATGAGCCATTGTATTGTATTGTAATTCATTGTATATCTTGTCCAAATTCATTTGGAGTCATGGTTCATGAGGATTAGTCTCACTCTTGACAAGGAGGCTTATTGCAGCGAAGATGATGTATTTCTTCAAAAGAAAAGAGAGTGTGATTACATTGTCATTACATGCTTAGGCATAGCATGTTCATTTTCAAAGATTGCATGGCATTGGCTAGAGGTGTTCGCAGTAGAGTTTCTTGTTTCACATGCTTATCTTGCAGGAGATACTGCTTGGTTTGCATCTGCATGGTGTTGAGTATGATAGAGGTATCACTTCTCTCATCTAGCACATTATTGGCATTGTATTCAATGTTGGTATGGCACTTTTCCATTGATGTCAAAAGGGGAGAGAATTTGGATGGATAGATATTAGCCTCAGATGTTGGAGATCGAATTAAGCTTGAAATCAATGTAAAAGGGGAAGCTTGTTGGCGTTGATGTCAACAAGGTTATGGTGTTTATTTTTATATGCCTTATGATTTTATTAGTCCTCTTGATGTGTGATGAATGTTTGGCTTGACGGCATTTTTGGTTGGCATTGATGTCAACTTGGTTGTGGCCTGACTTAGAGGAGGTGTTTTGGAGGTTGGGTAGATATGGTTGCAAGGCATGGTATGATGGCTTGTCATATGTTGAATATGTTTCTAATTCTTGCGGTTGGATTGGTACTATAGGTGTTGCCTATGCTTCTACATGTGTTGGAAGCATTGGATTTTCTAATACATGTGTTGAATGGTTTTCATGCTTTCATGTTTATTTTTGACGCTATGATCTCTATTTGTGTGTTTCAGTTTATGCATGGTTAAAGAGTAATAATATGGAGAAAATTTTATAAGTGCCTTCACTACTAATTCACCCCCACCCCTTAGTAGTGATCTAGTTTCCAACACCTTGTTGGAATATTCCCTATTGTGCATACATCATTGCCACCTATTAAGTTTGTATGAACCTCAGATTGATAAATTAAATTTGGTAGTCGTGGGAGTTGCAACATTCTTGTTGTAATATAAGAGCTCATCACTATGGGTTTCCAATAAAATATTTAATGTAACAGCCCCTCAAAATCTACGACAGTCATATCCTTCATTGCACTAAGTGCCTAGGAATTCTCAGAAAAAAAGAGTTCCACAAGGTCACCTCTTCTCTTTTCACCTTACCACAAAAATCCAACTTTTACGTCAACTTTATATGCATACTTCACTCCTCTACAACAACAATTCAAGTTTCTTGTGGTTTTTACTTTGCACTATGAAACTCTACATGTCTAGATCCTCTATGGTTTTGTAGCTCTTTCATCTACAATAAAAATTGATACCACAATAATGAAACTATTCCAATAACCTCAAAACAACTTTGTTAATGAGAAAGGATGTTTAAATATCACCCTCACTCTTCATTACACACGTCACTTTCAATATGGGGAATAATTGTTCCAACGCTCCACCACACACTTTTATCTTCTTACTCAACCTTTTATCCAACTAGGCACATTCTACACGCACTTCATGCAACACCCATCTCCATTCTTCATCCAACGATCACCTCCACTTCACACAACCAATTTCCCCTTGTTTTTTCAGATTTTTTCTTCCATTGATGGAATTGTACAACACATACACTTCCATGGGATTTAACACAACAACATCTCCCAAAAAAACACATGCTTCTGCTTTCTTCCACATATACGATCATGCAACAAAGTCGTCCTCCTACCTCAAATGAACACTATGCAAAAGTGATCTATCACACATAAGAATAACAAGAGAAAAAATAAATACCACTTTCATAATACTTACAACAATTTTAGAAGAGTTCGGGTTCCATGCCTCTGCAACATCAAAGAATAGTATCTGCAGTCAAATGGAATTAACACTTTCAGGAGCTTCTAGGCTTGGTCCTCGCTAGTGAAATGGCCCTCAACTCCATCTCTCAACATACATTCAATCTATATATCAGCGCCCCAATTCATTACAATGCATATCAGCACCATTATTCTCTTGTACAACACAAGCAGTAGCCCTCCAATACATAGTAGCTTCAAAAAACAACAAACTTTTTGTCTCACTAGTCTGTGGCTCTTCAAAAGATGGTTCAACAATAGATTTTAATAATCAATTACCTCACAGCCTCATGACCCTTCATGCAACCTCAACTTTGATACCAACACAAAAAATGGAAGACAAAATGTGAAGAAGGGTTGCAACCCATTGGTGAGAAAATCGTTCACTCAAGAGACTGCACCACACAACACTCTTGCATTCACCAGGCCACAATCACATACATATATAGTATTTTAATCTTATTGAACAAATTCCTAGAATATAGGTTCTGACAATTGATCAAAGACTAATTAAGGAATCAATCCAAACAAATATGTAACAACACATAACAAACACTATTATTAGGGAAATTTTCTATATTTCTCCATTGTTATTCTAACAGCCTACTCCTTGAGCCTTATCATAAGGGGTCAAAGATGTCCCCCATTGGGATTTTAAACTAGGTGTAGGGCATAATATCCCATTATGTGAACCTCCATAAAATTTAATAGTAAAATCATTGTTTTGAGGTGGGTCCCTTATCCCACAAACAATGGGGTGTCATAAACCAATTGGTATTAGCTTGGCATGACCTTAAAATTAGATTATTATTACTACTAGCACATCCATATAAATTAAATGGCTAGTAAACCTTGATAGTCATCAAAACACTTCTCTCGTGTCACATCGCACATTTCCAAGAATTCAAAAAAATTGTAAAATGTAACTAAATTGTAATTTTATTTTAAATTATTAGTATTAACTTTATTATTAATTATATAAATAATACTCTATGGCTAAACTACGCACATTTAAAAAAAAAAAAACATGTAACAATATTTTTAACTAGGGAGATTCACCCCCACTTTACCATGGAGATTCTTAACTTATAAAGATGATTTGTTACAATATCATGGCTTACTAATACCACATACCCAAAAAACCATAACTCATGTTTATATGATCCATGTTCATGTGAAAAAAATTAATTGATCAATGTTATTAAAAGGGAAGAAAGGGCATAACTAGTTTTGAGATAAATCTTAACCTTTTCATATATAACTACTTCAAAAAATATTCTAGAATATCTAGTGGAGGTTGAATCTTTACCATCCACCTAATAATTATTGATAATTAAATTAAAATTATAGAAGCCCTATTCCAAAATAGACATGTATATTCGTGTAAATATTATTAAATATGAAACAATACTATACAAATTTTGAGATTTAAACAACTAATGCACATTTTATATTTCTTAGATCTATTCTATGTGAAACTTAAACCTTGAAAACTAATACTAAAATTAAATTACAATAATAATATATCACTTCTCCTTAACCTAAGTTTATGGAGAAATTTAAGAGAATAGAAACAAAATAAATGTACTTAGATACTATAATTATACAACTCTTAGGACACAGTTCGCCAATCATATATCTTATTACAACATATTATAATAGCAATAAATATGTTCTTTTATCGTCATGATGAGTTTTAAATCACTCAACCAATCCAACACACATTATTTCAAATCAGCATGAACAAGGTGTGAAGTATGAAAAGATATTGTAGTTGTATTGCAAAGACAATATAAGTCAATATCTCTAAACCCTTGCTAAGGAAATCATAAGAATAATTGAGCCACCAACTCCTATTAGTTTGAAATCATTAATCAAAGTTTATTACTCCATTAGATATTTTGGACAAGCTACCATCACCATCGGCATTTCCCCTTTAGTACCTACACTTGCATTTCTTTTCCATAACAAGCATAACAAATAGCAATAGGGTTTCCAAACTCCACAAAACCAATGCCTTGTTATCTCAAAAAAGATACAAATAAAATGTGTTCTTTTCTCCTTGGGTTTATCTCAAATATTATTCTTCTTTTGCTCATGAGAGCGAAACTCTAACGTTTAATTTTTCCATACAATTCCTCCAAAAGCCTATTTTCCGAGACAAGGAGATAAAATATGCATGAATAATATTACATAAAGATATGTTTTCCCTAATATCACATTTCTAACTCAAGCATATGAGTACGTTTGTGATCAAATGACTTTCTCCTCCTTCTATTTATAGGGCAGGTGAGGGAATCCTATAGTACAAAGTGGACCTAGTCCACTACAAACAACCTAAATCTACATAAAATAGATCCACATATGGAGCACTCCAACTCTAGGTGATGGCATGCTAATATCCAATTCATATATATTCAATAGTCAAGGTTCCAAGGTTGAACACTCCTCAAGTGATGTCCAATGCTCCTCCTCTAAAGGCCTCCAAGGCTCCATATCACCTTTTGTGTCATGTGTAGCTCTAGGTTCACTCGACCTATATGATAAATCCCTCAACCCAATCATTAATAATTTAAGGTTTATATACAGGAAATTAATAATGTCAATGCCAACTAGGATTTAATTCCCCCCTCCAAAGTGTCTAACACTCCTCCAAATTAGGGCATCGTTTAAGAAACCAACCAACTCTCTAGTTGGCCATTATGAAGAAAGTAACTAAGCTCCATAGGCATCTAAATCTCTAGAAAAAATACATACAAATACCATATAATGTCTAACAATCAACAAGTAATTCAACAACACCATGTTTTTCCCTCATGAAAAAATCAAGGGTAATCCATAAACCATGCACCTTACCAATATCCTCCATCTACGACCCAACCAAACTTGTTATTTAGAAATCTAAACCAGTTGAAGTCGTAGAGTCAACCAATGAAATTTGTAAAGGAAGTGTCACAAAATCATCACACTCTTCTATCAAAGCATCATATTTACCTCCTCAAAACAATTAGAAGGTTTGCAAATGTAATAAGTCAATACAATATGGTTAGCATATCTCCTAGGAGGTATACTTTCTCTTTCTAAATAATTGGGCACTCTTAGATTCTCTTGTGCTTTTTTCAATGTTTGGGTAAACCATTTCAACTTCAAATATATTGGAGTAAAATGTGATGGCACACCCCCCTTAAAATTCAAGTTATCTACCCCTAAATTTCACTCAAGTCTAACCTTTGAATCAACATATGGAACAAAGACCTCCTCTCTCCTTACAATCTTTGAAGGAGAACCATATGAACTATAATATCTCACATCCTCATCAAACTTCACATATTATTTCCACCCAATGTGATGGAAAATTGTTCTTATACAATGTAGAAGTACCAATGTATCCAACAACAAAATATGTCATTACAACATCTTGAACCTTGGAGAAATAGTAACCACATGTGAATTTGAATGAATGTAACTCTACATTGTAATCCATGTACCTAACTCTATCATCCCTCAAGTTAACCTCACGAGCCAAAATTTCCAATAACCTATGATCTTGGGCTCCTCTCCCATGCAAATCAAAACCTCAACCAATTGAAGCATCAACCTCAACAAAGTCAACTCCCTCATTTTTAGAGAATCCTCAAACAAGAGTATCATCATGGTTAACTACTCACTAAGATAATCCAATAACCATGTCCTTATACTCTGCAAAATACCCATTAGTTTCAAACTTTGAGTAAATTATTAATTTCAAAATAGGTTGTGAATCTAGCTCTATGGCATCCCACCATACGTGCACTACATATCATTCCTCAATGTTAGAAGGCCCATCGAATTTCTCATTGAAATGTACAAATTCCATAGGATTAACAAGAGACCTATAAAGACCACCATATAAGATCCCTCTAACCAAATTCCTAAGACTTTATAGACTACAACCATTCATAGTGCAATGTTGTTCTCTCAAATGTAATTTTGCAATATGTTTTGTCAACCAAGAAATTAAAATAATATTTTTCTTCAAACCAAGTATAAACAAATAACCATTCAACTCAAGAAATTATCTCTCTCTCAAAATGCACAAAAATATCAACTTTCCCAAAATCATTCACAATATGGGCTTCCAAGATATGAATTGGAATGTCACACTCTCTAAAACACCAGGAATAGTCATCATGCAAATTTGAAGCACGCCTCAAAGAAATAATCATTAGCAGTATATGTCAAACAACCCTTCAAAGTTTCAAGTCCCTTTCCCAAGTGACATAGGGTATCACACACAATCCTCTACATATAGGTGAAGTACCACTCTTAAGTACAATTCAACTGAAATATCAAACTCCTTTTTCACCAAAAGAGAAATCCTAGTCCAATCAACTCCAACATCATGTAAAAAAATTTAGAGTCAAATATAACTTCCATAATTTCAAATCAACCCTAATATATTTTAGATCTAATCCCTATGAACTTTAAATCCTAAATATTAAATTATAGCAAAAATATATCACTTCCTTTCAACCCAAATTCATATAGAAGACGAGGAGAAAAAGTAACATATAAGTGTACTTGAATACCATAATGTTGCAACTTGTTAGTGTCAGTATTTGCATACTTCCATCAAGGATCAAATCTTCTCTTTGCATTTTCATTTTAGGTGTCTCATACTGAATCTTTTGGATCATTCCACTAGGTCATGTCAAAATGGTCCACTAGTGGTTGTACCCATTTCCATGTTGTATTTAGTTATGGTTTCAATTATGTTTTTGTTTTAGAGTTAAGGTAGTTGCCTTTTCATTAGGTCTTAGGGTTCATTTCCAAGGTCCTTCCATCGGGTCTTAGGGTTCATTTCCAAGGTCAAAAGCATAGTTTCAAGTGCAAATAAAGCACAACAAAGGTATGAGGATGACCAATAAACAAAGAGTGATTGCTAATAAGTCATGGTTATTGTACAAAGATCTTATTTCACTAACAGAGAATTTTAGTTGTTTTTTTTATGTAATTCAAGTCATTTCATGTAATAAGTGTTCCCAACTGCCTTAAGAATTTCTCCTTGCTACAAGAAAATGAAACCATTGAAGAAATAAATTCAATCAAAGCATCATCCACCTATCAAGAGCAAAAAAGGTCAAAAAGTCAAAAAGGCATTAAGGTGAAAATTGGGCAAGACATAGCAAGAGGACGCGTTCAGCAAGGTCACTGCACATTTAGCCTAGTCGCTGTGAGTTTAGCCTGGTCATTACGCTCCTATAGAGGTCATTGCATTTTTTCCATAGTTTACAGTGTAATTTATTACAGCGCTATGCTCTTGTAGAGGTCGCTGCACCTTTGAACAAGTCACTGCGCCTTTTCCTGGGTCATTGTACGTTTGCCTAGAAGGAGCTAAAATGTGCTAGAAACCCTCCATCGCCACAAAGTTTCCAAGTTGGTCATCATATACTTTAGAAAATCAGGTTGGTGGAAATTTACTCACTCCTTCCCTCCATTATTCACCTACATAGGGTTTAAGTTGTTTGTTGTTATTCCTAAGATCAAACCCTAGTAATACATTCCCAACATCTCAAATCACATTTCCTAGCTTTCATTATGATTCCCCCTCACTTAAAAACTATCCTCTATGACCTCCCTCATTTCACACATCCCCATATCCTCCTCATCATCTCTCCTCACACCATTCCACATTTCCCATACCTACTGTCCATTCTACCATTTCCCTAGGGTTTTGACAGCAACAAATCATGGCAGAAGAAGAACACATGATTCAGAGTGATGGAGAGAAACAATAGAGGATGAAATATAAAAAAGGAGGGAAAATCATTAGATATGAACCAACCAATACTAGAGAGCTCATGGCATCTCCCATCACTGTCACGAGCTTTAAACATATGGGTTGTTTTGAGTTTTGTTAGAAGGTGGAAAGGACACAACATCATTCTGAATTGACCAGACAGTTCATCATCAA
Source organism: Pinus taeda (assembly GCA_000404065.3). NCBI lineage: Eukaryota > Viridiplantae > Streptophyta > Pinopsida > Pinales > Pinaceae > Pinus > Pinus taeda. The sequence goes on along the minus strand of APFE030344209.1, from coordinate 73,419 downwards.
CCTCCATGACAACCAAGAAACCCTTGCCAGTGTCACCTTTACTATATCTTCTGCTATCATATCAACTACTACTGGGATCCCAAATGTTGGGGAAAATTAGTTTAAACAGGCATAATTGGATTATTGCTACTATGAGCCATATCTTAAACCCGGCCATAAGAATGAAATAAGGAGGATTTTTCCTTTCTCTTACCTCCTAGACAGAAATGTTCCTATAATGAAAATCATCATGAAGTACTTTACATGCGAAGGCAGGTTTTCGAGGCTCTATTCCTATCATATTCAATTACTCATGCATTTTACAAGAGTCAGAATGCTCAATCTGCCCTATTATCTTTACCGAGATATCGGCAAGATGTCATACATTGCCCGAAGGAAAGATCATGATCATCAAATGCAAAGCATATTTCACCATTCTCTCATCAAAATGATAGTCCTACACCACCTAGATCAGCTTAACATTGCATGGGACACTTTCATATCCAATGAGGTTTTCACAGTCGCACCTATTTAACATGGCGAAAGGGCCCCTTCATCCTCTCATCCACCCACCTCCATTCCTCCACCTCAGCTTATACATCATTCATATTCATCTCATGAGTCAACCATACCATCACCTCCATCATCACCATTTCATCAGGCTATTCATTCACCTGGCAGAGATAAAGGAACTTAGCAGGAGCATATTGAGCATGGTGAGAACAGGAAGCCCAAAAGGGGTGGTTTAGGTACCTTGGCACATACCTATTAGAGAGGACATAGGCAAGTGTTTGACCCACTGATTATGGGAGGGGCCTTGCTTTCTTCATCAATAAAGCAGGTACAAAAGGGTAAGGAAAAAGTCGTAGAGGCAATTGTCCAGTAGCAGGAGGAAGACCTCCATGAGATAGAGCATGATTTTCAGTTAGTTGAATCAGATGAATATGATCACTGTCAAAGCACAACTATTGTCATCAAGGAGACTAATGCACTCATAGGAGAGCTCGAGGTCAACTTGCAAAGGGCCAAATGGATCATTTCCTACTATGAGCAGGAAAATAGGCAGTTTGAGGACAAAAATGAACTCATGGAGATTCAGCTCAGAAAGGCAAAGAGAGAGGGTGAAAAGGCAAAGGCCTTACTTGATGAGGCATATGGGTAGTATGGTGAGCCACTTGATGAATAGGTGCCAAGAAGAAGGCCAAGGACTAGATGCCTAAAAAGAGCCTTGAAGCAGGAAAGGAAAAGGCGGGAAGAAATGGCCAATCGGCTCACCTTGAATGAGCAATTTGCCAAGATGGTAAATGAAAACTGAGAATATTTTCTTGAGAAGGTAAATGATAATCTAGAGAACCTCCTAGGCAAGGAAAATAATGACAATGATATTCAAAGAAGGATGGCGACACACTATGCTATGAGAGACAAAATTGCAAGAGCCAAACTCAAAAGAGCTCATGCAAAAATTGAGGCTTTGACCAAACAAGAGGAGAAAAAGAGGTTGGATATCCTTGCTGAGGCATCACTCCATGCCTGAAACATATAGCCAGCTTTCAACCCACTAATTTTGTCCATTTTTGAACAATTTTGGCAAGATGTGTTTTGTTGTGTTTTTTGAACAAATTTTGGCACAGTCAGCATGGTCAAACGCATAACACCTAGGACACTGTGCTTTTGTTTGGGGCATCCAATGAGAAAATGGTCAGCATTTTTGGATTCAAAATGATGAGGACATGCACCCTGTACCTTTTCTAATAATTTGGAGCAAAATTGGTCAACCAAAAGGGTAAAAAACTATCAAAAAATCACCTTTCTACCTCTTTTCTGGGGCTCGTTGCGCATTTGCAAAGTCTTGGTAGATTGCAATTTTGGAGGGGTAAATGAAGCCCATTTTTTAAAAGAAGAGTAGTTTTGGAAACTATGCAGGATAATATTTCCAATGAGCTATCCTGGGCTAGATTTGGACATTGGGAAGGCAGTCAAAAGTCATCTTGAAGAGGACGTTGCGCATTTGACCAAGGTCGCTACGCATTTACCAGGGTCGTTGTGCGTTTGACAGTTTTCCACAATTTTCACTGTTTCATTCCAAGTTGAATTTTATCTATGGGAAATTCAAGTTTTACCTATGTAATTGATCTAGATGATGTAATTATCATGTTTTTACTTTTACCTAGGGTATATACATCAGTTAGATGGCCTATGTGGCATGTAATGAATCAGTTTGCTAGAATGAGGGCTAAGTCACCTTGACCACCCTATACTCCAGCTATCAGTTTAACATTTCTTGCAACTTCTCCTCCACTCATGGATTCGACCCTTAATGCCTAGGATGAGTTGGTTGTTGGCCTATATTATGTATTTTCTCACTCATTTTAGAGGTTGGACTCAATGGGATGCTTATGCTTTGAGTAAACATCATTTTGTATGAGTTTTAGCAGGAGATTAATGAAAGATTGTAGCTATTTCTTTGGGATCCATGTGATATGATGTTTAGTTTAGTTTTCTCTATTGTGATCATATGTTAAAATGTTTTTTTTTACTTCATCAATCATTTCATTGCTTTTAAGTGGATGGTTTCTAGTTGATAGGCAGAATCCATCATATATATGCTCTGTTTTGGGAAAATATTCACAGTTTACGTTTTCTTCAGTTTAGGAAGGATCCATGTTGCTCACGTGCTCTTTTTGGCTTCTCACCTATCTTGAATCACCTCACCCATCAAAACCCTAGAGTGTTGAACATTGTGCCAACCATGCCCCATCGAACACCCTGCAATTTTGACCTAATTTCCTTGCTCTAACTATTTGGCTCCTCCTGATCAAGAAAACCTTTCAAAATCAAAATCAAAATTTGTTCTATTATAACTAGCCTAATATCATTTCTTGACTCAGTCATATCGGCTGAGATCCTTATGAAGAGAGCCCTCTCCTGGCTTAGTAGGGCTAGATACTTGGCTAAGAGTGGTTTGTGGTTACCCTGGCATTGCCTTCCTTCAGCCTGAGGATCAATCCAGGTGATAACACAACCCTTAGTAAACATTTTTCAAGAGTATGAGGATCTAAAATTTGTTATTATAGCCAATTATGACATCATCAAATATGCTCATTTATCTTCAAGACATGTGTTATAATACTTAACCAATTCAACCATCTATTATGTCAAAACATGAACAATAAGTACAAGAATCTATACAATCAAGAAGATAAAATAAGATGAAAATCAAATATCCAAGTGCATACATACATACATACATACATACATACATACATACATACATACATACATACATACATATATATATATATATATATATATATATATATATATATATATATATATATATATATAGATAGATATAGATATACATACATACACACACACACACACACACACAGATATATATAATATGAAATACAATTACATACCACAATTTTATCACAAGTTGAGCACAAATCAATCTCTCTAAACCCTAGTTACGGAAACCATAAGAAACCCTAATCACCAACTCCTCCTAATTAGAAATCACTCCTAACAAAAGTTGGTCACTCCAAAAAATCTCCTCAACCAATTAGCATCACCATTGGCATGTCCTCCTTGGCACCTACACTCGCATCCCATAAGTTCACAAGACATCTCTTTTGTTCTCTTTCATAGTAACACAAAAAGTTGTATTAGGGTATCTAGATGCCATAAACCCATAGTAACGTTTCTCTCCCAATAGCTACAAATAAAATGTTTCCTTTGTGCCTAAATTCTAGTTTATGAGATAATAATATTTTTAATTAAAACTATATTGTTTTCTATGACTTATCAGTGACATTTGTTGTAGCTCAACAATAGTTTTTTGCTATGATTCCACTGTCGTGGTTGCTACAAATCTACATTTGCTACAAATTTTTTGTACTTGTTGTTTTAAACTTGAAAGTGGATTTAGATCATCCGTGAAAGAGTGAATATGTCCTCTAATTAGTAAATTCCATGTGAAAATTAAAGTTGAATCTAATTTATAAATGTTATCATCATATAATTTTTGCATGTAGAGCAATTTTTGAATGGTAGCTTATAATTGATTCAAATTCTTGAAATATGACTAGTGTGCATTGGTGGGTTCTAATGGAAAATTGCATTGTTATATTTTTTAAATTGGTTTGTATTGAGAAAAAAATTATTAATATATTGTATTCAATGAATAAATTTAGATTAATAAACTTTAAATTTGATTATTGATATGGAGATATGTTAAAAATTGGTATCAAAAATAATTGTTACATTGCTGAAGGAAAGAATTTAGTACCCCATAGTCTCAAATAGGCATAGAGGAGACTCAAATAGATTAAAAAGTGGTATAAAAGAAGATTTCAAATGAATAGACCTACATGCATTGTGAATTAGGGCTATTGATTATAGCATTAGGTGTTATAGTGTGGTGAAGTAAATTTATAAGTACGGACACAAACAAATTCGTCTAGCCCAAGAATGGGTCTAGCCACAACTGATACATTCTATGGAAGATTTCCTTAGGTTAGAACAAATTAAGAGGGCCTATCTCTTAGTATGCTTATCCTGTTTGATGATGTCCTTACTTGCTCACTCCAGCTATCTCTCTCTTCCTTCTTCAAGCACCTGAAACAAGTAAACAACAACAAACAACAACCATGATAATATACAAATTGTGATTCAACCTACTTAACAAGTCAAGAAACATTAATCCATGAATATGTAAGATGACAAATCATGTAGGAAATCAATCGATAGTTGCATATATATTGAATCAAGCAGAGATTACAACTATTTTCTTGATGTTATTGTTCTCCTCTAACAAGGCCAAGTTCCCACACACTTCTGCTAGCTTTCCATGATGACCTCAATCAACAATAGTTTTAAGGATCTTCCCTTTAGGCTTCACTCCAAACCAAATCACACTTCTTCCTCACACAACTAGAGAGATACAACTATGAATAGCTTGTTGTCTACTCCAAACCAAAATAACACTAACACACCAACATTAACACTATCTTGTGCTTGGGAAGGAGGGAGTTTTATATAAGATGAATGGATGGGAGATGGATCCTCTTCTCATGGGAGAAGGTATTATCCCTTAAGTTAGTTCCATCATTATAGGGGAAAGGAGCCCAAACTAACATCCTCGACCCCATCTAGCCAAACAATTTACCAAACTTCTGTTACAAAGTTTCTAGAGCTAGAAGCTTCAACTCTTAATTTAAAAAACTTTCCATAATAGGACCAATGTGACTAGAACACACCTCAGTCGCTCCGGTCAGTGTTAGAGACAATGCTAATCTCTGCACATCGGTGTGGGGAAGGTAAGGGCCATTAGAATCGGTCTTGTAAACTGGGGAAATGGTGCAAAAGGGAATTGATTTGTTCATGAAGAGGGACACAATGGGGGTTTCTTCATGAAGGGAAAGCACGTAGGGTTCACTATAGAGGTCCTCCAAGATCAAGGAATGAGGAGTACAAGGATAGTGACAAAATGTTGTGAAATAGATGCCCCCTAAAGTGTGAAGGCCAAACTAGAGTGAGGGATGAAATGATTTATGAATCAGTGTGGTGAACCATGGTCTGTCGTCGGAAAACCTGCAAGAAAGTACAGATACATATACATAACTGAGAACTTTGTCAAATGATACATGAATCATGGCATGGACGCAACCATCCAAAGATTGATCATGTAAATGGATCCAGGTATGGGCACAACCATCTGTCAAAGAGGATCATAATGAAACCAAGGTATGGTCGTAGCCATCCAATAATGAGAAGGATCACATATGATAACTCATGGTATGGTCGATGCCATCCATCTGAAAGGGACATGTATATAAACATAACCATTTCACATCACTTCACAACCTAGAATTTTGTGATCTAAGTCCAAGGTCTTGTGCTCCAACATGACCCGATCAAAGTATAAATTCTAACATGTTAATAGATGTGTTGACATTGAACATGCTAGAAAGTCGCTTAATTACCAGTCAATGTTGTAAATCGTTAACAAGTGCGAGAGAAACCACCAATAATGAGAATGGTCCTCAAGGTACTATCAGCACAATCGACGGAATATGAATAGAGGAACTGAAGTCGAACACCCATGAAATCACACAATCGAAAGCCAATGATGTGAACTTGTCAATGAGTGTGAAAAACTTGCCATTAGGGCATACAATCTCTAAGGTACTGGGAAGGAGTCTCTTAGTCAACTTCCCAGATAATGATTTGAAGTCGAAAATAAGTGATCGTGTTGAAGGAGGGCCATAATGTATCCCACATCATCGACACGAAATGAAAGGATGCTAAATTATTTTAGGTGATATAGAGAATCATAGGTAAATGTAACTGTAGAAGGACAACTCTTGAACATAACGACAACACGACTAGAAGTTTGGTAGTGTATGAATCCATAGGATCGGTGGTTATGATGATGTGGCAGAGATCAAATGGAAGGGAAAAATGAACAACCCAACCCAGGAAGGTCAAAGATGCAAAGGATGATATCCCAACCCGACACGAAGCAGAAAGTATCATGTTCAAGAGTGAGCTGCCGACACAACTGATTACATTTCCAAATTTTTCCCCACCATTTTTGGCAGGTACCCCAATTATCTTTTAATCACAAGCTTGAAGGGGATAACATATGTTTTCACTATCATTTCATCCTTTGGATGAATCTGACCTAGTAAGTTTAACGAACCCTAGGAAGGAGAAGCTCATGTTTTTCATGGTGATGAATCCGATGTCGTTTGATATTTTAACGAGTCTGACAAGGGTGTAACATGGTATTTTTTTCATGTTTAGAGAGTTTGAAAAAGACACATAAAGAAAACTCCATATGGTCCCTTTTTCGTACATTTGTGTCTCTCGAGCCCAAAAAGGTAGAAAATGATACTTGAGATAATCACTTGACCATTTCAGTAAAGGAGTACCTTTTTCGCAAATAATGCCTCCAAACCCGAAAAAGGGGTAAACTTATATTGGGCACATGATGTTTTGCATCTGTTAGCAAGTTCGAAATGACAAGGGCTCGGCCATCCTTTTGCTTTTAAAGTGTCGAAAAAGAGCTTGAAATTCGATCCCCCATTTTATTCTCTTTTATGAGTCAAAAGGGAAAAATACTTGGAAATATTTTCATATGATCTTAACGAGTCGAGAAAAGAGCTAAAATGTGACTCTTCAACATCGTCAAACATCCATCACCTGTCGCTGCGCAAAAAGGTAAAGTGTATTATCCAATTCTTGAGGAAAAATAGGTTAAAACATTTACAAAAACCTGATATTTTCATGAAAAAATGAATAAAAAGGAGAAAAGTAAATATATTTTTACCATTTACCATTTTACCTTGTTGTGAAAACGTTTTTACTCACTTTTTCCCTAATTGTTCCAAAGCAAATTGCGGGAGATATGCATGGTCATTCACTGAGCTGCCAGTTATAGGTAAGAGCCAAAGCCTTGAGCTCCGTTTTCATGTCTTTTATTCCTGTTTTTAACCATTTTTTGGTTTTTGAGGGGGTTTTACAAAAGTGTTTTCAACATCAATCGACGTGACTTCTGGGCACAAAATCGCGTCGGTCGAGGATGATTAACAAAGCCAGTCGCACCGTTGGCACAACTATCTTTAAAACAGGCACGTCGGTGCCACGAATAGGGAAAAACCCTATTTCCTCAAAAAATCATCGTTAAAACTCAAAATTTATGGGCCAAGCATAATTGTTGACTCAAATTAATGGTTTTTGTAGGAAAGAATTGCCGAAAATGGTGGACAAAAAAGAAAGGGAACATGAGGATGTGGATACCCAAGAAATGAATGATCCCAATCGCCTGGAAGCTTTGAGAGCTTGCGGGCTCCTCAAATTCTTTCTCATGCCAAGGATGTGGGCCCAACATGAGTTGCTTCGATACCTGATTAGTCTTTGGGACATTAATTGGGAAATATTTGTCATTGGTGACCAAGAGCTAGAGTTGGAAACTTCAGATATATACTCTATCACTGGACTATCCCAAAGAGGGGAGCCAGTTAACCTATACAGGTCACAACCAATTGGGGCAAGCATATCTTCATTGCTTGCTAAACATTGCCCTGAGGCCCTGAAATCCAAGAGTGGGAAGATTGAGATTTCTAGTATTTGGGATCTGACACTGAGAGTGCTTCTGTTGACTATCAACAGAGTGGCAAGGTCCCAGGCCAAACATGAGATCAACTAGTAGAAGTTCCGATATGACATTGACTGTATAGCTCCTACGATCTTCAACTAGGTCGAGGCCATGAAGAACAACATAAAGTGCCAGTTGTCCAAAGCTAAGGTGGGGAATATAAAGAAATTTTTCTTTGGATCTATGCTCGTGACCTTTTTCTTGGAACGGGTGCCACTATTCTAGTATCAGCTGACTAAGGTAGATCCTCCAATGCCACATGATCCACGGATGGCCCGCTAGGGTTGTTTGATGCCCAAGATCACTAGCGGTCAGCACATGTCGTACAGACCTACGTTCTTTTCATCGCTACGATGACAGAAGATCGTCATGGAGGATTGGCCATATAGTGGCAACGAATTTTGTGGAGATCCAGACATGCCCTTACCAGATGGAGAGGATTTTGACGATGAAGGTAACAAAGTCAACTTTTTAATTTTGAGATCTTTTAAATGTTTTTTGTATATATGTGCTTATAACATTTCTCTTGTTAATGTATACATTGGACCAGAGCGACCTGTTGGGATGTCCCCAATAGCCAAGCAAGTCCCCCGCCTGATTGATGTTGTTGGTCCTTATTAGGAGGGGAATGACAACGAGGAGGAGATCGTGAGGAACCTTAAGGGGTTAAATCGTGGTATCATGGAGTATGCTCGGGTAAGAGACATTTGATCAGCACTTTGTGTTGATGTCTAGGTCCCAAAGTTGGTAAAGGTGGTGTTGATTATAGAGCTCCTTCTTTTATACACACCTGGATATTTGGGTTGATGGTTAGCAAGTAAGCCTGATGGTACCTCTAGAGGTTGAAATCTTGAGTCCATCTAGTCCCACCTGGATAGATTTCTCTGAAAAGGAATCTAGTCTACAGCATTGTGGTGCCTAAATTGTTGAGAGACCAATGGATAGATTTCCTTGGTTAGGAATCTAGTCCATGGCGTTGTGGCGCATAAAGTTCTTCATGGTTAATATAGTTGAGATCTTCATTGTACTTGAATATGATGAATACCTCCCTAGTTAAGAGAGGGTGTTGGAAAATGTAATTAGGTTTGGTCTTCATTAAATGTATTTGAGTCATCTTGTCAAAAGAACAAAGAAAATAATTTTATTATTATTATTGTGACTTATTAAAACATGGGTTTCATGCTTGGCTCACCATGTTTTAGGTGAAAGCCCCCATTGAGGACTTCTAATATTTATTCTGAGTTAATATAAAGTCATTGTACTTTTAAAGAGATCCTTTTTGAGCATTTGAATCATGTAAGAAGGTTTAGTATTGAGTCAAATACAATTTATGTATCCAACACATCAATTCAGCCTAGAAGAGATCAATTTGGCTTAAGGACATCAACTCGACCTCCCTTGAAGCCTATAAATAGAAGCAAGTCGAATTCATTTGGAGCAACTAATTTCAGGAAAGTTTGATATCTCTAAGGAAGTCGGAAAACTATGCAGTGGGTCTAAGGAAGCCAAAGGAATTGCGAGTTTGGTGGATTCTAAGGAGAATAAGAAAAAGGAAATGTTGGTGCCTCTCTCTCTTTGTTTCATGCTCTAGTTTGTGAGATTGAAGTCTTCCAAGTTTTACTAATGTCAGAATTTTCCTGATGCTAGAAGTTGCCTAATGTCAGACGCTGCTACGTAGCCGAAGTTGTTGGAAGAGAGGTCAAAGATCTGGTAGGTTGACTTGGTGTGGACAGAAGTTTTGGTATTTGTCTAGGGTGAAGAGTGTCAAAGGATATTATTGAAAGGAAGAAAAGTTTGACTGGGTTTTCCCCTTGAGGGCATTTTTTCCCTAGCATAGTGCCTGTAACTAGTGTCCATTGTTTTTGTGTGATTTTGATTTGGTAATTTCTTAATGAACTAAAATAAAGAAGATACAAAATGTAATAATAAGTCAAGAACATCACAAGTAATTATCAAGTATAAGAAAATATTTATGCCTTTCTGATTTTCTAACATATTGGTTCATATGTTGCTAGTGATGTTATTGCTACCTATTAATGTGTTGCTCATAATTTCAGTTGATGACATATTATGTTGATGGTTGATGAAGCCTCATTATGATGAGGATATGTATTTGTTTCTGCTCTATGACATATTTCTATGTTGCTTCTTTCAGTTGATTTTGTGGAGTAAGGTGGTGGTTGCTAGTGGTTATAATGATTTTGTTGCAGATTCCTCATTATTGAGATGTTGAGTGGTCATGCACTAGCATATGATGTTTTCATTACCTCTATTGTTGCTACTACATATGGAGATCTTATGTCATTTATCATGGAAGGCTTATGTTTGATGCACATGCCAAGTATTGCGCACTTATTGTTGTTGTTGTATGTTGGAGATTTAGATAATCTCATGAATATCTTTCATCTTATAAATAAAATATTAAAGGGAAGCAAATAATTTTTTACTAATTTTTTTTGCCAAAATGTTAAAGCAAATAAATTATTATTATTATTATGTTTAAAATATGAATGGGAGTGAATATTATTATTATTTTTAAAATATTAAATATTAAGATGAGAACGATTGTGAAAGTGAAGGAATTTAAGGAATTTATTATTGGTAAAACATTTCCTAAACATATTTATATAGTAAGTGTTTTTTTTTTTAAATTAGTCAGGTTAAGTATTGTCTATTTTTACATTTCCGTTTGACATATGTATGCTTGTTGTTTTACCATTAAGTAATATTTGTTTGATCATTTAAATAAGGATAACCTTGGTTACTTAGATATTGTTTCGATTTCCTGGCCTGTAGTCGTCCAAGGGTTTCTGTGCCAATCCCCCTCCTCCAACTTAGTGTAGCCGTGGGCTCTTATCGATCAAATGAGTTATCAAAATGTGTGTTCTTTCCCTTATCTTCACTAGCTAGCTCTGTAGGAAGCCTCGCATTCTCAAGTGTCTATTAAGCTCGACATTCTCAAGCTAGAGAATCAGATCCCACTGCCAGTGAAACTTTGGTCAACTATGAAACCAAGTCCAGTGCAGAGTTCTCTCCTTTCAGCTATCAATTCGACATAACAAATTATGATAGTGATCAACCACATTTTCTCGGGTGCATACACACATTCCTTTCTCCGTTGCTGTAGATAGAAGTAATCGATGGTTCATGGTTCCCGGGTGAGTGTATTTCAAAGAATGAAGCATTCCCTTGAAGTGGTAGTTGTAGCGTTCTCGCCCTTTTCTGTCACACTTTCTTTTGGCACAATTTTCATGTCATTCCGACCTACTCTTATTCATGACCTTTGGATAAACATGTATTTGATTATTTTTAAATATTTTAATAATTTTTTAAAATTATTTTCAGTACATATTAATTAGCATAACTATAATTATCAATATGATTGATATATGTCGATAGGCTTATACTAAGCATATATACAACTGCTTTTTCCAATATGGTTGATATAGGTTGATAGGCTTTTTTTTCCAAAGAAAAAATCGAACTTTTTATAGCCAAAATAAAAAGTTACATAGTATATGCTGAAACATTCATTTTGTTGTATGATTTGCGAATCATAGAGCTCACACGATGAGAAAATTTAGTCCTGTCCAAAAAATATGAAGGAAAAAAACTGATGCACGGGCCTCTTCATATATGAGGAATTAAAGATTGTATATTAACATAGTTTAATTCTAAGGGTGTCCAAGAGAATTGACTCTGTGACCTCCCATTAGCCAGATACTTTTTTTTAGCAATGGAAATTCGACCAATTGAACTAACCCTGAAAGCTATATAGGCCGATAGGCTTGTATTAACCACATTAATAATTATTTTGTGTATTTTTTTAAACACCAACTATTCATGATTATTAATAACTATATAAATAATAACAACCATATTCTTATATATTTAGCCATATATTATATATAATAATAATTATAGTGTAATTATTATAATAATATAATATATTTATTCTATATTATTATAATAATAATATTATTCATAATAATAATCCATGTCCATAATAATTAGAATTGTGATAAGGGAATTAATTATATATATATATTTTAAAAACCAACTATTTTTAATTATTAATAACTATAATAAGAAACAACCCAGTCTTATATATTTATGATTATTATATTAATAAATAATAATATATTGTATTATTATTATAACTATTAATTATATTATATTATTATTATATATATTAACTGATAATAACAACCACGGTCCAATAATAATTAGAACTGTGATAAGTGAATAATAAACCCAAGGGGTTAATACTAAAACCCAAAGGAATAATATTAAACCCAAGGGAGTAATATTATAAACTCAATGTATATAAACCATAAGATAAATATTATAAACACTAAAATAAACATGATTCACCATCTTTGATTTTCATATTGAAACAATAATTATCACAATTCCATGTTGGACCATGGTTGACTGGGAAATAATAAACCCAAAGCAACAATAAACCCAATTGATTAATACTAAAACCCCAAGGGATTGTGAACCTAAGGGAATAATATTATAAATCCAAAGTATATAAACCCTATGTGGAGACAATTTTTGTCATAATGCGAAATGAGACCATGATTGACCATAATTTACCATGGTTGGTTATGGTTGACCATGATTGATATTATGAACCCAAGGGAAACATAAACCCAAGGGATTATGAACGCGAGGGAATAATATTAAACCTAAGGGACTAATATTATAAACCCAACATTGGTAAACCCTAATATAAATATTACAAACACTAAAATAAACATGGTTTATTTTCATGGTCACATAATCCTTATCGCAACCCGACATTCAACCATGGTTGACCATGGTTGGTTATGATTGACAATGGTTGACCGTGATTTATATTATAAACCTAAAGGAAGAATAAACCCAAATGATTGATATTATAAACCCAAAGGAATAATAAACCTAAGGGATTAATACTAAAATAAATATGCTTGAATTAATAAACCCTAAGAATTAATATTTTAAACCCAATGGATTAGTAAACCAAAGGGATTATTAATATTATAAATCCAAGGAACTAATAAACTCAACTGTTTAATATTATAAACCCAAGGAATTAGCGAACCCAAGGGATAAATATTAAAACCCTAAGGGATCAAGAAGTGCAAGGGATCAATATTACAAACACAAGAGATTAATAAAGCTTACCATGATTGTTATTATAAACCCAAGGGATTAATACTAAAACCCCAAGGGATTATGAACCCAAGGAAATAATATTAAACTCAAGACATTATTATTATAAACCCAACATTGGTAAACCCTAACATAAATATTACAAACACTAAAATAAACATGGATTATTTTCATGGTGAGACAATCCTTGTCACAATGTGATATTCAACCATGGTTGACCATGATTGACTATAATTAACAATGGTTGATCATGATTGATATTTATAAACCTAAGGGAAAAATAAACCCAAGGGACTGATATTGTAAACCCAAGGGAATAATAAACCCAATGGATTAATATTAAAACCCCAAGGAATTATGAACCCAAGTGAATAATATTAAATCCAAGGGACTAATATTATAAACCCAATGTATATAAACCCTAAGATAAATATTATAAACACTAAAATAAACATGATTGACCATCATTGATTTTCATATTGAGACAATCCTCATCACAATTCCATGTTGGACCATGGTTAACCATGGTTCACTTCACAACAAACCATGATTGGCCAGGGAATAATACACCCAAGCAATTGATACTATAAAGCCAAAGGAACAATAAACACAAGGGATTTATACTAAAACCTCGTTATTAATATTAAACCCAATAATAAAAACCATAATATTATAACCCAATATTAAACTCTAAAATAATAAATCTAATATTAAACACAATATTAGAAACCTAATATTTGAAACCCTAATATCAAACCCCAATTTTCTAATGTCACATTAGAACATTGAATATCACATTATTATTAGATTGACTATCGCATTGAGACAATGCTTGTGATAATGCAATGCTTGACAAATTCAGAAAAATGTGACATTCGACCATTGTTGACCATGATTGACTATGGTTGATGACGACTAACAATGATTTACCATTATTTACAACAATTGACCATGGTTCATTTTCATATGAAGACAATCTTTGCTTAGGAATATGAACCCTTAAATTAATAAACCCAAGTGATTGATATTACAAACCCAAGGGATTAATATTAAAACCCCAAGGGATTATAAACCCAAGGGAATAATATTAAACCTAAGGTATGTAGACACTAAGATAAATATTATAAACGACATGGTTAATTGACGTTTACCATGGTGGATTTTCATATTGAGCTAATATTTTCCACAATGCAACGTTGGACAATGATTGTCCATGGTTGATCATGGTTGGTTTTCATATTGAGACAATATTTGTCATAATGTGACATTGCACCATGGTTGACCATGGTAGACCATGGTTGATTATTTTACAACAGTTGACCATGGTTCATTTTCATATTAAGACAATCTTTGTCTAGGAATATGAACCCTTAAATTAATAAACACAAAGGATTGTTATTATAAAGCCAAGGGATTAATATTAAAGCCCCAAGGTATTATAAACCCAAGGGAATATTATTAAACCAAAGGGATTAATATTATAAATGCAAGGTATATAAACACTAAGATAAATATTATAAATGACATGGTTAATTGTCATTTACCATGGTTGATTTTCACATTGAGCTAATCTTTGCCACAATGTAACGTTGGACCATCATTGCCCATGGTTAATCATGGTTGGTTTTCATATTGAGACAATCTTTGTCATAATGTGACATTGCATCATGGTTAACCATGGTAGACCATGGTTGATTTTCATATTCAGATAAATCTTTCTCACAATGAGAAATATTGTCTCAATATCATAAACCTAAGTGATCAATATATTAAACCCTACGCAATTAATGAACCTAAGCGATTAATAAACATAAGTGATTAATAAACATAAGATATTTTCATATTCAAACAATCTTTCTCACATTGAGAAAGATTGTTTCAATATCATAAACCCAAGAAATTGATCATCCTAAGGGATTGATAAAACTAAGATATTAATAAACCCAAGGTATTAGTATCATAAACCTAGGGGATTAATACACCCAAGGGATTGATATAAATAGTAGAATTAATATTACAAACGCTAGGATTAATATTAAACCCAAAAATAAAAACCCTAATATTATAATCCCAATATTAAACTCTAAAATTATAAATCTAATATTAAACACAATATTAGAAACCTAATATTAAACCCCGATTTTCTAATGTCACATTACAACATTGAATAAATTTCAATGAAATATAACATTGCAACAAACATTATTAGATTTATTATCACATTGAAACAATGTTTGTCACAATGGAATGCTTGAAAAACTTTCAGACAAATGTGACATCCGACCATGGTTTACCATGATTCACCATGATTGACGATGATTCACAATGGTTTACCATTGTTAACAACAGTTGACCATGGTTCAATTTCGTATTAAGACACTATTTGTTTAGGAATATGAAACCCAGGGGATTAATATTATAAACCCAAGGTATATAATCACTAAGATAAATATTATAAACCATAAAATAAACATGGTTAACTATGGTTTACCATGGTTGATTTTCATATTGAGTTAATCTTTGTCACAATGCGACATTGGACCATGGTTGATTTTCATATTGAGACAATATTTGTCAAAATGTGACGTTGGACCATGGTTGACCGTGGTATACCATGGTTTATTTTTACATTTATATAATATTTCTCACAATGAGGAATTGGACCATGGTTTACCATCGTTGACAATGATCATAAACCCAAAGGATTTTTATCAAACACTATGATTAATATTATAAACCCTATGAATAATATTATATCCTAGGAATATGAACCCTTAGATTAATAAGCCCAAGGTATTAATATTATAAACCTAATATAAATAAACCATAGATAAATATTATAAACCCTAAAATAAACATGGTTGACTAAGGTTTACCAAGGTTGATTTTCATATTGAGACAATCTTTGTCACAATGCGATGTTGGACCATGGTTGATTTTCATATTGGCACAATGTTTGTCACAATATGACATAGGACGATGCCTAACCATGATTTACCATGTTCTATGATGATTAACAATAGTTTACCATTGTTGACCATGGTTAAATATGATTGACAATGGTTCATTTTCATATTGAGACAATCTTTGTCACAATGTGACATTGGACCATGATTGACTAAGGTTTACCATGATTATAAGCCCATGGGATTTATGTTAAACCTAAGGATTAATATTATAAACCCTATGAATAAACCCAATGGTATACCATTGTTGACCATGGTTGAATATGGTTCACCATGGTTGATTTTTATATTAAAACAATCTTTGTCATAATGTGATGTTGGACTACAGTTGAAAATGATTATAAACCCAAGGGAATAATAAACCCAAGGTGTTAATACTAAAATCCCAAAGGATTACAAACCCAAGTGAATAATATTAAACCCAAGGGATTAATATTATAAACCCAAGGTAAATAAACCGTAACATAAATATCATTATTGACCGTGGTTGATTTTCATATTGAGATAATATTTGTCACAATGCAACGATGCAACATGGTTGACCATGGATATTATATCCAAGGGATTAATATTATAATCTCAAGGTATACAAACTCTAAAATAAATATTATAAACCCTAAAATAAACATGGTTGAATAAAATAAATATGGTTGACTATGGTTGAATATGGTTGACCATGGTTGACTATTGATTGGAGATTTATGAGATTTATATTAAACCCAAGTATTAATATTATGAACCATATGAATAATAGTACACCCTATGAATATGAACCCTTAGATTAATAAACCTAAGGGATTGATATTATAAACCCACAGGAATAATAAACTCAAGGGATCAATGCTAAACACCCAAGGTAATAATATTATACAGAGGCATAAATATTATAAACCGATATATATAAACCCTAAGATAAATATTGTAAACTCTAAAATTATCATGGTTGACCATGGTTGATTTTCACATTGAGACAATATTTTTCACAATGTGATGCTGTAACATGGTTGACCATGGTTGACAATGACTTATTTTCAAATGCATACAATCTTTTGTCACAATGCAAAGTTGGGCCATGGTTGATTTTCATATTGAGAAAATCTTTGTCACAATGTTACGTTGGACCATGGTGGACCATGATTATAAACCTAGGGGATTTATATTAGACCCAAGAATTAATATTGGACCCAAGAATTAATTCTAAAACCCCAAAATTTTATAAACTCAATGGAATAGTATTAGGCCAAAGGGATTACTATTATAAACCTAAGTTATATAAACCCTACAATAAATATAATAAACCCTAAAATAAACATGGTTCACTATGGTTGAACATGGTTCACTATGGTTGAGAGTAATATTAAACCTAGGGGATGAATATTATCAACCCAACTTAATTAATTAAATTCATGGGATTGATATTAAAACTAAGGATTAATATTATGAACCCTATGAATAATAGTGCAACCTACAAATATGAACATTGAGATTAATAAACCCAATGGAATTATATTATAAACCCATGGGAATAATAAACCCAAGGGAATAATATTATAGTCAAGGGATAAATATTATAAATCTAAGGTATATAAACCCTAAGACATATACTGTAAACCATAAAATTATCATGGTTGACCATGGTAGATTTTCATATTGAGACAATATTTCTCACAATGCAATGTTGCAACATGGTTGACCATGGATATTAGACCCAAGGGATTAATAGTATAAACCTAAGGTATATAAGACCTAAAATAAATATTATAAACCCTAAATATGGTTGACTAAAATAAATATGGTTGATTATAGTTTACTATGGTTGAAAATGGCTAACTCTGATTCAATATGGTTGGGAGTAATATTAAACCCAAGGGATGAATATTATCAACCCAATTTAATTAATTAAATCAATGAGATTTATATTAAACCCAAGTATCTCCCAATTGGGATGAGTACGGTGTTAGAGGTGCCAGGCCTGATTTGACATGGACAGTACAAGAAAAATCATTGCAGCCCCACCCCACATGCTCAAGGCAGGCAGTGCGGTGTCCTCTTCCTTGAATGCATGGGAGGTGGGATGGAAAGGTGGAAGAGGGGGACTTTAGGGAAGGTGGTGGAGTGGGAAGAGTTATTCAACGTGTAATGGAGGTGAATGGTATAGCGGTGAAGGCAGGAAGTACAGAGTGGGAGGGAGGTGAAGCAAACAAGTCTATAGGCAAGCGTATGTAGACTGGTCCTGGCCTTGTTCAATTCATAAGTTCTGGTCGGGTTCTGGGGGAAATTCTCTAAGGTGGTGGGAGAGTCATTGGGGAGGATGGAGAGACGTGATGCCATCCCAACGAAGCTTAACCTAGCCAGGGAGGAACAAGGGAAAGCAAGGGGGAGCTTTGGCTTGGCTTTGCACTACCTTAATTTTGCTTTCAAGCACAATTTGGGGCTATGGGATGATGGATACCGTGCGAAGCATAGAAACATGACCTAACCCAAATGAACAACCTGAGGGTATAGGTATTAATGGGCTAGCCTTACTCGGGCGACTGTGCATAGCTGACAGTAGCAAGGGAGTGATGCAGGTAGGGGGATGGGATGCAAGTAGTGTGGGAAATGGGCTGAGTGAACCCGAGCAAATGGTAATGTATAACCATACAGGAGTAGTCAAGGACCCTAGGTGGTCTGAGAGGCAAAGAGGCAAGAAGAAAGTGGCCAGGACATTGCCAGCAGAAGCAAGGGTTTGTGGGCATGATAGCATTAGAAACACCTGGCTCCAGACGAAGTTGAGAGCTAGGTTATGGCTGCATGGGGGTTACCAATCTCTGAACAGTGGCAAGGACGAGAGGCATGGAAAAAAACTAGGGTAACCCTGCTCCCATCCCACTTCCACTGACCACTTGTGGGCACAAGAATACCTTTGCCTATTGCAGACCAGGAAGGGTAGTAAAGAATGGTTAATGCAGTTGTGTTGTGTTGAAATGAATTATTTAGTGAAGCTAACAATGTGGGAATGTATACAGGTTACAATTTGACAGGGTATGGCTCCAATAAGACATGATTGAGGCCATGGCAATAAGGGCCTAAAACCCCAGGTAACCAAGTGATCAAGCAGGGCAGATGATCGCAGGGGTCGTAAGCCCACCGATCATTTCATAGCTGAGGTAGCTACGACATACAAGAAGGAAACCGACGAGGGAAGCAGAAATCTGATTGACGATTGGGAAGACCAGGTAAAGAATGAACTGGAACCAGACAATGAAATAGAAATCTATAGATCAATGGTGCCTGACCCAGGAACCACCAGAGGGTGTATTACACAATTTAAACACACATTGTACCTGTATTTCCTGATGAAAAGTCTGCTAGGAAAAGCACTGGAGCAAATTTTTGTGGGGATGGCAGTTACAATGCAAGGTCTTCCAAATTACAAGAAAGACATGGAGAACATCTTGTTTCAGCTACACAAATAAGACATTAGGATGGATCGGATTGACCATCACATCCCTTGCATTATGGAGCTCCTTAGAATGCCA
Organism: Pinus taeda; assembly: GCA_000404065.3. Classification (NCBI taxonomy): domain Eukaryota; kingdom Viridiplantae; phylum Streptophyta; class Pinopsida; order Pinales; family Pinaceae; genus Pinus; species Pinus taeda. The sequence continues at coordinate 53,626 of APFE030344209.1, read as the reverse complement.
GAAGGAATCATTGATTATCCAACCCCAATAGCCTCAGACTCTAAGGAGAAGAATGTCAAGAATGATTATTCTTCTTATAATCAGTTTTTGTTTATGCGGATAGCATTTGAATTTCCAATTGTTCATGTCAGTTGTCATAGTTATACAGTTTTTGGTCATGAGACTGAAAATTACCTAGCCTTGCTAGAAAGACTAAAGAAGTTATGTTTTCGGATGGCGTATAATGTCGATCGATGGCCAATAGACTCAGTTTCCCCTTGGGGCGAGTTGAGGCCACTGGGTAAAACTATGTGGTGTAAATTTACCTTATATATATAATAGAAAATAGATGGTCCTGCTAAGCATTACAAAAAAAAATATTAAACCCAAGTATAAATATTATGAACTATATGAAAAATAGTACAACAGAGGAATATGTACCCTTAGATTAATAAACCCAAAGGATTGGTATTGTAAACCCATGGGAAGTAAACCCTAAAATTATCATGATTGACCATGGTTGATTTCCATATTGAGACAATATTTGTCACAATGCAACGTTGCAACATGGTTGACCAAGGATATTATATCCAAGGGATTAATATATAAACCAAAGGTATAGAAACCCTAAAATAAACATGGTTTACTAAAATAAATATGGTTAACTATAGTTGACTATGGTTGACTAATGTTTGGAGCAATATTAAACCAAAGGGATGAATATTGTCAACCCAATTTAATTAACTAAATTTACAGGGTTTATAGTAAACCCAAAGATTAATATTATTAACCCTATGAATAATAGTAGACCCTAGGAATGTGAACCCTTAGATTAATAAACCCAAGGGATCAATACTAAGCACCCAAGGTAAGAATATTACAAACAAGGGATAAATAACCTAAGATATATAAACCCTAAGATAAATATTGCAAACCCTAACATTATCATTGTTAACCATGGTTGATTTTCACATTGAGACAATCTTTTTCACAATGCAACGTTGCAACATGGTTGACCATGATTTATTTTCATATGCAGACAATGTTTTGTCACAATGCAATGTTGGACCATGGTTGATTTTCATATTGAGAAAATATTTGTCACAATGTGACGTTGGACCATGGTTGACCATGATCATAAACCAATGATGTTGAATAATTGTAAAAGGAATAAATTGTTGAGTGACTAAATAGTTAAAAGTTTTTCTTTGTAGATTTATTTCAACAAACCATGCAGGTTGGATGTTATTGTTGAGAATTTTTTATGCAGGTGGGAGGTCATTCTTAAGAATTTTTTATTTTTTTAATTTTCAATGGAATTCGTATTGATGCCCATTACTCTAATCACACAATGCTATTCTGGAAATGGCTAATAATGTGATGAATTCTAGAAAACTCCAATCGCTTATAAATAAAAACTGATTTAAATTTAATATTTTAAAATGAATTTGTTTTAGAAATTACCATTTTAACATTTTAATTTACAAAGTTTACTAGTTTTATCATTAAAAATTATGTTTTTTAATTACATATGTAAAAGAAAATATTTATAAAGCACAAACAGTCAAGAAAGATATAAAACAATGAAATTAATTTCCAAGTTGATCTTAGTAGTGTATATTAAAATTTAAGTTTTCAAGAGTAAGTTATTCACATGTGTTAAATTCTAGTCTTTTAATCATATTTAGACAACTATAATTGGTGGGGTGAATAAGTTTGAAAAGTTAATAAAAAATAAGATTACATATGTGTAATTATCTCTCTAATCACTTTGAACTTCCCAAGTTGAATGGGAAGTGTTACTTTTAATTAACCCAACCTCCATTGTCTCATCATGTAAATGGGTTTACAAAATTTATGCTTTGCCAAGGTTAGGGGAATTAACTTTGGACAATATCACCATGTTCATTTCGTTGATAGATTTCCGGTGATATAGATTTTGTTTCAATCTCACTCATAGATCAAAATTTATGTCCATTTGAATTTGGGCCTTTAAACTCCTTGCCACATCAACAAGTATTTCCAGATGGCAACCCGAAAGGCCTATGTGGTTATGCCACATCACCCCTATTATCATCTTGGCTTTACCACATAATTGCTTTGTAGCACCTCCATGCTATTGTGGTTTTACGTAAGAGCCATTGAATCAAAAAATTCCATGGTGCAATAGACTTTTCCATGATAAATGTCGAGAAAGATTCCATGTCTAGCACTTTATGGCTTCTTTCTGTTTTACAACCTAATATAAAAAGGAACTCCAAATATGGTATAGAGGATCCAAGCCCCGCAATGATGTGGACCCTATCATGCCAATCTTATCTATGTGCCATGTGAAACCCATGGCCACATAGTGCAGCAAAAGTGATGCCATGTGTTAGGTGGATTCAGTCATTTCCATGTCTAAAAAATCCTATTCTGCATTCCACGTGTCAAATGGTTGACATGCCACATCAACATCCATGCCATGTCACCTTTCCACTTCCTCATAAGCTCTTAAATGGAATTCCATGTTTTCGCATTTTCCTATGTGGCCTTGGCCACCTGAGATTAACCGAAGGAACCCACATGGCTCAACCCTATTTTTTTGTGACAAAATCATGTTATAAAAATTTTTGGATCACAATGTATCTCCCCATGACATATCAGATCATTCACCATTCCCTGAGATAGGGATTTTCTTGTCTCGGCGCCATGCCACAACACAACAACGCATTGAGACTATTTGTCAACTAGGCGCAATGTGACATAAACTTTCACATCAAGTAAGGGGATAGATTATCTTCATGTGCCTTTCAATAGCACCTATGCGCCAATGGTAGTTATAGGCCATACACCAGAAGAGACATGACACACCATGAAAATTCATGAAGAATGACAGGAAAAACTTTTCCTTTCCCTCCTTCAACAACACCACTACAATATAACCAATGCATACCACTCGGTCAGGGAGGTGCAATGTGACATCAATTGTTTTCCATCAATTAATAGTAAGGTCTATGACTTACCTTCTAACCTTGGCTGAAACCTAAAAATCTCTTATATACATATATTTGTATATACTAATTCTGTGTCTAAATCGACTAGAATATGACTTATTTTCTCTATGCTCCAAGGATTATAGGTTTTTTACATATACATATATCCATTTACCTCATGTTGCACCCAATACCAATCATCGAACTCCAACAACCTTTAAGAAATAGGGAATCCTTGGCATTTCTAGTGCATTAAGCAATGGAAATCACTTTAAGTGACAGTCAACTAAACTTTTCAGGCATGCAATATCAGCAATTATAGGGCTCCAAGACCCTTTTAACTATGAAAGCATACACATAAGATATCTCATCAAAGAAAATAGAAACACCATATTCTTTTCATGTTTATCACATTTAATCTTAGAATGCATGCAATAATTCAGCACCATTCCTTCTGTAAGGTTAACTGAGTACATCTAGCATTCAAGGGTTCCTAATTAGGGAGTTTTACAATACAAGACATTTTTAGCAACACAAGTAAGTATTAACAAATTTCTCAAACTAAGGAAATCGTTCACATAAGCATCTCATTATCAATAACCAAGAATACATATTCCTCCTTTAACATGTATACACCATTATTATATAACAACATTAATCAATATTCACATTAATAAACATGATTGACCATCATTGATTTTCATATTGAGATAATCGTTATCACAATTCCATGTTGGACCATGGTTAACCATGTTTGACTTCATAACAAACCATGGTTGGCCGGGGAATAATACACCCAAGCAATTGATACTATAAACCCAAAACAACAATAAACCCAAGTGATTAATACTAAAACCCCAAGGGATTATGAAGCTAAGGGAATAATATTAAACCCAAGGGACTGATATTATAAATCCAAAGTATATAAACCCTTTGTGGAAAACAATTTTTGTCATAATGCGAGATGAGACCATGATTGACCATAATTGACCATGGTTGGTTATGGCTGACCATGATTGATATTATAAACCCAAGCTAATAATTAACCCAAGGGATTGATACTATGAACCAAAGGGAAACATAAACCCAAGGGATTAATGCTAAAACCCAATGGATTATGAATGCAAGGGAATAATATTAAACCCAAGGGACTAATATTATAAACCCAACATTGGTAAACTCTAATATAAATATTACAAACACTAAAATAAACATGGTTTATTTTCATGGTCACACAATCCTTATCGCAACGTGACATTCAACCATGGTTGACCATGGTTGGTTATGATTGACAATGGTTGAACATGATTTATATTATAAACCTAACGGAAGAATAAACCCAAATGATTGATATTATAAACCCAAAGGAACAATAAACCCATGGGATTAATACTAAAATAAAGATGGTCGAATTAATAAACCCTAAGAATTAATATTTTAAACTCAAGGGACTAGTAAACCAAAGGGATTATTAATATTATAAACCCAAGAAATTAGTGAACCCAAGGGATAAATATTAAAACCCTAAGGGATCAAGAAGCGCAAGGGATCGATATTATAAACACAAGAGATTAATAAAGCTTACTGTGATTGTTATTCTAAACCCAAGTTAATAATAAACCCAAGGGATTAATACTAAAACCCCAAGGGATTATGAACCCAAGGAAATAATATTAAACCCAAGACACTAATATTATAAACCCAACATTGGTAAACCCTAATATAAATATTACAAAAACTAAAATAAATGGTGAGCACCAATATTGCAGCAATAATGCTGCAAATCCTCGGCTTCCTGCTTTACTTTTATCAACCCGGTAGTTTGTAACAAACTGGAAGCGACAGTGCTATATGCACAAGTACTAGTTCTTACTGCAGGTTGTAGTTGGTCAGTTGGTGCAAGATCACTAGGAGCTCAAGCCAACTTCTATGAATTCCAGAAAAAGCTTTATATGTGATGAAAGAAAGGAAATCTTACTCTACAAAGGCTATTCTACTTGCAGAAAGAGAAAGAAGACTGAAATGTGAAGTAAACCTAGCAAACCCTAATTTAACCACTAACACTACTTTTGCAAAACGAGAGGTGAAAATCTAGGAAATGAGTTCCATTACCTCCTGAGGAAGCAAACTACACCTATTCAAGATATTTCTAGAAGGAAATAAGAAAAAAACATCTATTTTGGATTTTTATGAATTTTATGTGAAATTGTTATGCATGTAATTTATTTGTTTGCGGATGTGGCAACGATTAGGTGGTGATGGAGGGAAACTTTTGGATTTTAGATGGTGTAGGAAGGTGTGGAGGGATCCTAGGAGGCCTCTGGAAACCTTTTGGAGGCTTTCCCTGCAATCAGACTTCAAAAAAAACCACGTACAGGAAATTCTACAGGAGGCTGCAGGGGATCTACAGGAGGATCTACAGGAGGATGTTGAGAGTTGTTTTAGAGGGTTTAAAAGTGAAAAAAATGGTGGGAAAGGGTAGCTAAAGACTAGAGGGATGTGTTAAGGTGTCTGAAGTTCATCAAGGATGATTAGGAAAGAAAATGATGGTTGGATTTGTTCAAGAGACAAGGGGAAAGATTATGAGAAAAATGCATAAATTAGGGCAAATTTGTGAAGGGATGTGAATGACCTATGAAACATGTAGCAAAAGAGATGGTGACTGTAGTTTTATTGACTCGTAATGAGCAGGGATGTACTGTAAGAGAGCTGTAAATCAAAACACTAAATCTGAGCAAGAAAAGAACTAGCTGCACCAAAAAAACAAAACTATATCTCAAGTTAACCTAAATTCTGATCTAGGAAAATAAAATGTTGAACAATGCTATATGGAAAGAAAATCATGGAAAGAGATTTATTGTAGAAACAAAAATGAGCATGAAAAACTGGATCTGAAGCAAAGAATATACCTCCAAGTCAAATTGTAACACTAGAAATTGCATGGGGAAAGCAAAACTGTTTTTTTTATCGCAACAAACAAATCTTGACCTCAATTCATGGTCCCCAAAGGAGAAAAGGAGGTCAGGCTCTGTTAATGGCCTTTTTTTATCTTTCTCTTACCACTATTTAACCTAATTCAGCAACTGAAATGGAAATAGCTATGTAAACCACCACAGGCAACCTATTCTATAAAGGAAGAAATATATCTAACAGCAACTAACTTATGAACTGAAACAAACATAGAAATACTAAACAAGAGGTGTTGGGTAGCTTGGGTTGGGCCCCAACCCAAGAGCTTTATACCCCTAGAAGAAATCTGTTATGGCTCAGAAAATGTTTCATCCCCATTATCAAAATAATAGTCACATTACATAAAAAAATTCACAAAAGTAAGCTCGAAATAAGCTGAGCAAAAGCTACAACAAAAGTGCAAAAATTTGACTAACATCCAACTAAACTACTTAGCACCTAAGCCCTCCTATTTATACAACTGGAGCCTTCAACAACTCTCCTAAAATCAAGAAGGCTTGGCTCCCAAGACTAGATATAGACAGTGGTTCTTCTTCAATTGCTCGACTACCCCTTTGATGCATTGATGTGGCTGCTTGTGCTTCGATCTTTCTAAAGGAGGATTTAAGGTAGGGGGTAATAAATGAGGGGGACCCCCTCCTACAAATCCTCTCCCTTGTTTTCCTCGAATATTGGCTGCCAAATGCTCATTAAACCTTTGACTTTGTCTCAAAATTGACCAAAAATCTGCGTAAAGCACACATTAGACTTCATGGCATAATGACTAACCCAATTCACTATATTAGCATAAATATAATAAAAAACATGCAATAAAATAATGAGAATGGTGGATTAAGCTGAGTTAGGAGGCCAAATGAGCCCATATAATTACCCATTTATGGGGCTCATCATCACCACCCTATTGAATGTGTTGCTCATCCTCTGAGCAACTAGTCTATCTCCTCATCCTTGATGGCCCTGATGGACTCCCTGACATCCCATGCCTTTGATGTGATATCCTCCTCCTTATCATGGAATCTTTCCTTTCTGTCCACCTCTTCCCACTTCCTTTGTTCTTCTTCTTCTTTTACACCTTCTAGTAGGCCTAGCAACAATGGAGGACTAAATTTGAGGCCAATCCAACTGGCCTTCAAACTCTGCATAGAGTGCTTGTACAGAGGCACTCTCCTCAATGCTTCTTTCATCCTGTTTGGGGAGTGATACTCCCTGATCTGTAGGTTGTGTGGTAGTGTGTTCCACCTTCTCATAAAGGCATGAATGCAGTCATCTCCAAGCAATCTTTACATGTCCTCAAAATGTGCAATAGCCTAGGCCTACTCATTGATATACTTAGGGGCACTTTGACGATTATTTGCAAGGCACTGGTGGGCACTGATGAGAGCCATGGGGTCTATTGGCTTAGCTTGGATCATTAAAGGTTCATTTTTCTCTTTTGGCATCAACTTCTTGATTTCTTCCACCCTTTTCGCCTCATGATTCATCCATGATGCCATGGCCATCAGCTGCAAGTCCCCCAACCTAGCATTGGGGTCCCATAGGTTCATATCAGTGAGGGCCATGTTATTAAAATAAAACTCTACCAACTTTGCCTTGTCTTCTACTGAACTTTGGTCACATAGTTCTGTAAACTGTTTATAATCCTAAAAAGGCATGCTGCCTCTTTGTGCCAAGGTCTTGATTTGAAACTGTAGCCACTGGTCTTTGAGGTATACTCCATATGACTTGGCTAGTTTCCTGCATTGTAGTGCCTCCATAGACCAGCTGGCCATGCATGCCAACTGTGTGTCCTTTTCTTGCAGTTGTTTCCTTAACATTTCATTTTCTACCTCCAAGTGAGATCTTTTGATTTCTTTTGTATGTCCTACGGTGCTCAACTCCTTACCCATCTCTCTCATCTTGTTTTCCATGTGGCCAATGTCCTCCACCCCTTTTGACTTGGAAATTTGCATCCATCTATGGCTCCTCACCCTTTCTTTTTCCAGTTCAAAGAAAAGTGGGACTACAAATTTCTGTGGAATATTTTTTCCCCCTTCAAGAAGGTTGTAATAAGAGCCTAAACTAGGCTGGGGGTCAGGTTCTGGAATCTCTGTTGTTTCATCCTTCCCTTTGGTGTGCTCTTCTACCCTTTTCTCAAGTTTCTCAGTCTCCTATAGCTTTGTTAGGGTCTCCTATAGAGCAGTTTGTGGCTCCTATAGGACTGTTTTTGAGTCCTACAGTTTTACTCTTTCCTTCCAAGTGGAAGATCTAGGACTTCCTCTCTCATAAGTAATGGGGGTTTTGGATGGAGATTCTTCCCTTTTGACAGTAGGGAAATCTTCAATTACGATATGCTCTTTTGAGGATGGTTGTGGCTTCCCTATTTTTACTATTGTGATTTTTTGGGCCCTGAAATACATTGATGGTGGCCTTTTCCTCTTTTGTTTGGGTTTAACTAGGGTGTTGAGGGTAGCAAGAACATTTTTTGCTTCCCTTTATAGTGTCTCAAGAGACACTTCTGTCTTTTTTTTCCCTTTTCCCTCTTCTTTTGTCTTCTATACCTCTGCTAGCTTTGTTTCCCTTAGCTCTGTTTTGGTTTCCTTCTCATCTTGCTTAGTTTCTGCCTTCTCTGCTTTAGTCTTTTTCTTCTCTGGTTTAATCCTTTTTTTTTTCTATTTTAGCCTTTTTCTCTTCTATCCTAGTTTCCTTCTTTTTTTCTCTGGTCTTTTCCTTCTCTGTTTTAGTCTTTTTCTATTCTGTCCAAGGTTCCTTCTTTTCTTCTCTGGTCTTTTTCCTCTCTGTTTCACATTATTTCTTCTCATCTTCTGTTTTGGTTTCCTCCTCTACTTTATGTTCTTCCTTCTCATCTTCTGTTTTGGTTTCCTCCTCATCCTCTCATTTTTTCTCTTCCCCCTCACTTTCAGAAGGACTAAGGTCATATGTGAGGGCTTTTATATCATGTCCTCCTGTCATATTTCTGAAGATATCCCAGGCTATGGGGATTGTGAAAGTGTGGAGGGCCTCTTCCACCAGTAGTTTAATTAGTCCACGGTGAGCCAATTTATCTGGACCTCCTTCTTTCAATTTAATGTTGGAATCTATAAGGGATTGTAGGAGGAAATAGGGAATGTTGAGTTTTTGGGGTGTGGGAATATCCATGCCATATCTCAGCTCATGCAGAAGTCTGAAATGACAACCATAAACTATGCTATACCTCCCTTCACAGGAAATGTACTTGATAATTTGGTAACTTACCTCATCCCAAGGGTAAGGTATGCCCATTCTCTTGATGCCATTTTTGTCCTCTACAGGATGCTCATTTGGTTGGAAGAATGTCTTCTTGGCAACTTGGCCCAGTGGCTTTTCTTCTTTGCTCCAGGTTAGTCCTAATGGAAGACTGGTAACATTACTGATAAACTCTGGGGTAATTTCCATGGTGAGACCTCTGAAAGTAACAGTGGCATGGGTCTTTGAGTGAGGTGCCAAGGAAAGTGCAAACTCCTTAGTCACTTCTTCATAATACCCTCAAAGTTTTTCGAAAAATGGCATCCAATTGGCTCTCATAAAAATGGCCACTACCTTAGGATGTTAATGGAGCTTGACTTAATTTAGGGGTTCCTTCCTCATGAATCCCCCTGTCATTATGTTTATAATCTTTTGGAATACCTCAGGTGGAGAAGGAGACAACAGATTTTTCGAAAAACAAGAAACAAAGAAAAGACTGTGTTTTTCTTTAAGAAGCAGATAGACTTTTTTAATGCAGTTTTTCTTCTCTTCAGGCTTAATTCTTCCCTAAAATTCCATCACTCCTTGTATATGTGAGTACCCAAGGTGGAGAAGGAGACAACACTTCTTTTGCAGAAACAGGAAACAGATAAAAACTATGTTTTTTTCTTAAGAAACAGACATAACTTTTGAATGTAATTCCTCTTCTTTTTGAGGCTTAATCCTTCCTTAGAATTGCATCACCCCTTGTATATATGAATATTCAAAGTGGGTTTGTACCGAGCCTACCTCTTCAAGTCCGAATTTAAACGAAAACCCCGTGTTCTCCGAGTTTGTAAAACTGCTTACTGGACCTCCTATAGAAATGGCTGGAGGTTCTCCTGTAGAACTGTTACTTCTCCTGTAGAACACGTTAAGAGGAGGAGGACTAAAAATGAAAGAGAATGGTGGTTTCAAGGTTATGGAGGTGGTATGGAGGTTTCTGCAGCTGTGGGAAGGATGATAAAATGGAAACAAAGGTAGTGAATGAGTTTGGGGCAGAGTACTTATGTTTACTGGAGATATTTCCGGCGATGAGGTGAGGTGGAAAAAAGGGTACGTTGTCATTATTCGGACCATTGGTCCCTACTGTGGTGTCATCATGAGTCTTCATGCCTTTTTCCACAATCACTTCCCATCATTTGCATTGGAGTTTAAACATCCGCCACTACCTGTCTTTTTGGATTTTTCGTGAGTTGACTAGATACACGTGTGGTGGATCTCCGGATGAGTGCAATTGAACTGGATGAGGGTGGTCAGTTAATTGGCCACCTTTCGAGTTTAATCCCAACCATTCCATTCATTCATACAATTTTTTGAATTATGCATATGCAATAGAGGAGCGGGTTAGATACTTACTTGCTGGTCAAATGGTCATGCTGCGGTGCTGCTAGGTTCTATTGTTGTTGCATGCTTGGATTTTAGTGCTACATGCCTATATCCCTGCTGTTGTATGTTCTTTGCTTCTGGATATCTGGCTCAGTTTCTTTGTACAGGTTCCCTTTAGCTGAATTGTGCTTCTGACATCTTCTGCATTCATGTGGCTACACCTATTTTGCTGTTGGAGCTTGATTTTAAGGGGATCAGCTGCTACAGGAAATCCTTCCTGTAGTTGCTTCTCCCTCTAAAATTTTTAGTTGATGCTTGTGCCAGGAGCTTTGAGGATGCTATTGAAGATTCTAATGGCAATGGAGAGGGATTTGGTAAGCTGCAAGTAAGCTATGGAGGTGCTATTCTTTTCATTTCCTTGTTATTTTTTTTTTTAACTGGTTTTTGTGTTTTTTCTTTTTGCAAGAAAGAAAGAGGTCAAATGGAAATGAGGTGGTGCAGGTGTGGGATGGAGGGTTAGGATGGTGGATAGCTATAGGATGGTCTACATGCCTTCTAGGAAAATCCTCAGCTCCTCAAACTGTTTTTAAAAGCTATTTCGGGCTCTCTGTGATTTCTACAGGAGCCTCCTATAGAACACACAGGGTCTCCTTTAGGATGCACAGTCTTCATGAAAAAACAAAAAGAGGTGGAAAAAAAAGTTAGAAATGATGGAGAAGAGTATAGAGGATGTGTAATAGGCTTTGTGGCATGTCCCCTTGCTTCCTGTGGTCCATCTGTAACCTGCAATGCAATTGAAAAGTCAATTTTCTCTTCTTCTTTTTTGCTTTTTTTTTTTTTGAAAAGACAACCAGGGTGCCTCCAGGAGGTTTTCACCCTACTTGCCTGTCCTGGGCACCACCAATGGAGGTTTTCACCTAGCGATCTTATTCTCTCTCTTTTTTTGTTTTTGTCATCACTGGGCCGCCTCCAGAGAGGTTTTCAACCCAATGATGGGACTCAAGCGCCTCATAGAGGTTTTCACTTAAGTCCTTATTATTTTTTCTTTTTATTTTTTTAGTGAGTGGGTGGAGTGGAGGCTGAGACTTGTTTCACTACCAACATTGTCTTATTTAGATCTTCAATGAATTCTTACTTGGAGAGGGGCTTCTTGTAAATTTTCAATCTATGCCCATTGACAAGCATGGGGATGGCTTCCTCATCAATGGTTCTGATCAGAATTGAACCATTGTCATTGCATTTTTCTATAGTGTAGGGTCCCAACCATCTTGTCCTCAACATGCCTTTGAAATATTTATACGTTGAGTCATAAAGCAGCGCCCAATCTCCTTCTTGAAATTGCTTCTCCTTGATATTTTTGTCGTGCCATATCTTCCTCTGAAGCTAGAATACCTCTATGTGAAGGAGGGCCTACAATCTTTGTTCATCCAACCCACTGAGCTAGAGTAGCCTTTCCCTTTGTGCATTGCTGAGATCTAGGTCGAGCTGAGCTGCCATCCTTAGTGTATTGTATTCAAATTCTTTTGACAGCAAGGCCTTCTTCCCATAGACTAGTTCATAGGGCGTGAACGTTGTGGTGGTCTTCCATGTGGTGTTGCAGGCCCAGGTGGCCTCAACCAATCTATTTGCCCAATATTTTCTAATCCTGCTCACTACCTTGGTCAAAATTCCTTCCAAAGTTCTATTAGTGACTTCCACTTGTCCATTTGATTACGGATGGTAAGCGGTGGAAGTCCTGTTGCACTAAAAATTGTCACCTTGACATTCTTCTATCTATGTGAGTTCATTACCACTCATACTTTCCCCTTCTGCAAGTCTGAAACACCAGTTCCTCATATCAAGCTTGGAAAATAAGAGAAAAGCACTCAAAGTCTTTAAAACTCTGTTTATGCACTTTCTCTTTGTATTACCTGAGATCCCGCACATAATGGTCAAGTCTTCTATGCACTTGATGCACTGTCTCTGTGTTAAAGGTGCGGACCCCTGTAAAAGTTAAAAAGACGCTAGTTTATTCTAAAAAACTCACTTTCAGTCATTTCTAGAAGCTTCTGGAAGGAATCTTGAGGTGGCAAGTTTGCTATTTTAAGGTTCATGCATCCCATACCTTAAGGAGCTAACCCCGTGATATGAGGAGCTTATCCCTTTGAAGGAGGATTCTATCCCTTCATAGGTAGACCTGTAACCTCTTCCTCTGCACTATAAAAAGAAACATTGGGCTGGTCACTTGGGAGGTTAGAAGCTTGGTATTTTTTAGGGAAAATGTTGTTGGAACTTACTCTTCTTTAGTTGAGTTTTTATGAAGAGAGATTACATACCTCTAAGATCTCATTTGCAGGAGCAAGGCTTGTCAAAGTAAAGGAAATTCCTGTTTTGGACCCTAGGAAGAACTTGTTCAACGTCAAGGTTGAAAAGGTTATAAGGTTCTTCTACTTCAAAGTTAATACAAATAAATTTTCTTTTCTCAATAAGCTGTTGATTCATGGTTTATTTTATGGATTCCTTGATCACCATAATCGACATGATTTATGATATTTTCTATGCAGGTGATATTTAATGTTTTCTTGTTTGTGATTGCAGGTCTTTAAAGGTAACTCTTTCAAATGATTGGAGGTTAACTCTCTCGAACGATTGAAGGATGACTACTACGAACAAGCATTGGATCTAAGGCAGGATCGTAACACCTTTGTAGTATTTACTTATAAATCGCATATGTCTAGAGAAAGATAGGTTTGTTTGTCTGTTTGTGGCTAGACTATCTTTTGATACTAGGGAGATCGGCCTTGTCTGCAAGATCGATTTATCTGGCCAACAAATTGATGACTCCACTGGGGATGGTTTTTAATTTTTGGTTTTCCTTTCTTTTGACTTGAGAAAATTATTTTTCTAGTTTTTGATTGATATATGCTGGCCTAGGTAGTTTTCAAAAATCTTGAAGTATGTTTGTTTTTTCTAAAGTTTTTGGGGGACCACACTTTGTCTTCACAGACAGAGCGGACATATCCGCTTGTTTCCTTGAGTAAACAGTGTGGGACTGCACCTATTACTTGTGGAGCCTGCGGTCCCTGTTAAATTTTTTGAAAATCCTAAGATATCTTCTTCCAGTTAAGTTTAGGTTTCATTTAGGATTTTTAGTGTCTACCCAGATCTTTATTTTTTCTGTCAAAAATCTCTTGTGAGTGAGTTCCGATAGTATTTTTGTTTTGGATGATTTTCTAGAAGTTTTGCATGCTTGGAGTGGTTTTCACTTTGTCTCTATAGTGACTCAAAGATCAGAAGCTTGAGAAATCTTAGATCACCCTGGTGTCTTTTCATATTCTTGATGAGTCTAAATCCTTTGTGAGAAATAGATTTAGTTTTCTCGTTGCAAATCTTTGAACAAACGTTGTTATAAGTTTTGAATTTCACTTTTACAAAAGAAAACATATCTGGATGTTTTTTGATTGGTTTTTTATTCTGAACAAATGAATCCTTAGTTTACTAAACAACTAAGCAAAATGTCCTCAAAAAGAATTGAAGCTTTTATTTAATTAGATTTTTAAAAGTTTTTAGATCTCAAAATTAGTTTTGTAGTTTTGAGTGTTTTTCTAGAACTTGTAGATCTCTTTTGAAGAAAATTGCTTGTTGTAGTTTCGTGTTTTGAAAAGGGAAAGGGATTTATTGTGAGCATTAATTATTAGTCTCATTTTGAGTTCTTATTAAAAAATACAAAAAGATTTTCTTTCCATTTCCATGTTGAAAGAAAGAATTGTTTCTTAAAGCATTTCATTCTCGAACTCTTTCTTTTAGCTAGAATTTCATTGAAAGAAAAACGAATTGCTTATCATTTTAGGTGCATTTTTTTTAGTGTGTTTGGAGTCGAGTCTTCACACCATCGAAGTTTCATTTCCATACCTATTGACTTAAAGAAAAACCCATAAAAGCAACACTTAATTAATATTGATCTAGTAATATTTTCTATTTCTAGGGCTCTTATCGCCAATATAGCTTAGGCTAGCATCTTGGAGTACGGAGTAATTAACTCTCCAAGATAGTTAAAACAAACAAGTAGATACATCTTATGGTAGGAAATAAATCCAATTGTAATTGATACATTCTGGGAAGCTTCTCTTAAAGGAGTTAATCACAAGATCATGTCCGAACCTTTGAGACAATCAATTCTGTTTCATTGGGAAATATAGAAAATTTGCGCGTATTATAAATGGTAAACCTCGGATTAACCATTGTCGAGGAGCCTGGGGTCACTTGTTGGTAAACCTCGGATTGATCATGTCGAGGAGCCTTTAAGGGGATTGAGCTTTCTTACTCTGCCCTTGTGCGTAGATCAGAACGTAGACTGTTCCCCCAGCTATATTTGTTGTTGTTGGTAACCTTAGTATCCATAAACTTAAGATTATTTCCTAAGGTGATGGTGAAGGAAGGATCTCACTGTACTTGGAGCAAACATCAAGCAGACTCACTTGGACTCTCTGGGGGGTTCTCTTCACTCGAGATGGTTTTGTAAAGAAACTTGTGCCAGTCTGTTTCATTAAGCAGGTTGTCGGGGTAACTGTTCCAACCGCCTTTTCTGTGTTAAAGTTCTACTAAGTTGGATTTCATCACCAAATAGTGTTTTTAGTACGGGAAGTTACTATTTGTGTGTGGTTTGAACTCTTAGATTTTTAGGCGTGTGATTCAGCTGTTTGTTTCTTTAGAGACTTTAGGTGTTTTTATTGAAATTTTCTTTGTTTGAGTGTGATTAATTAATATTTAATCATGGCTGAATTACCAAGATAATCTCATAGACTTCAGGGAAAACCTCCTAAGTATACACCAAGCTAGCTTGAAGGGCTATGAGCTCTCGTATCACCTAGTGACAGTAGAGTTGGATCACCAGAAGCCAAAGAGTCATCTCTAATTGTTCATCCTGATTATCAAATACAAACAACATAGTATATTCAAGAGCTAATTTCATTTTTCGAAGTTATTGGTAGTATTTCTCCTTCTAGTGAATTAGCTGAAGAACCTGAAATTTCTGAGCCTAACACTGAACCTGCTGTTACTCGAACTTCAGGATTTACTTCTCCAACTTCTAGTGGTCTTGGTTCAACTAGGGTAGGAAATATCATTACTCAAAATCTTCCTTATGGCCTCATTTCTTTTGAAGAACTTGTCAATCCAGATGAAGACGTAATTCTTCTAAAAAACCAACAGACTTTGAATCCTAGGGAGCATGAACCAATATTCTACAGTTCTTTTAGGAGTGACGCTTGGTATTTGTCATTGACAAATTTTTTAGAAAACCCGGGTCTTAGTTTTTCACCACCTCAAATTCCTTTTCATCCTACACCAAGAGGTTATTATCCTTCATCGATCATGTCAAGATGGTCATCTATGCTTTCCCAATCACCGGAAACATTTTTATACAGCGGTCCTTCTATTCCTTTGGGGTACCAGTCACTCTCTGGTACTTTTTCAGGAGCAACTCATCGACTGACTGGACATCAATTATCACCTATTAGTAATGGAAGTCAAATGTTGAACGCAGAGCAAATCCATATGATGTCTAGTAGTATTCCAAATCCTCAACCTCGAGGTAGACAGTTACCGCTTTGGGGGCAACCTCAAGGTAGTCAGTTATTGCCTGGGGGGCAACCTGAAGGCAGTCAGTTACCGCCTGGGGGCAACCTCAAGGTAGTCAGTTACTGCCTGAGGGGCAACCCTAAGGTAGTCAGTTTCCGTCTCGAGGGCTACCTCAAGGTTTTCAACCTTTGGGATAGTACATACCCCAAGGTCAACCCCAGATGCAGTATATTCCTCAAGATTCTTATCAACCCCAGATTCAGTACATGCCTTAGGGTTATCAACCTCAAGATCAGTACCCAACTCAAGGTTTCCAACCGCCTCCTGGTCAACCATTTTTACAAGGAGTTGGAAATGTACCGAACCCTACGTTCAACCAGGTTATGGTCCTCCAGATGCACAACCTTTTATGAGTCCATACCCCGAAATGAACATGGTGTGGAATCCACCTCAAACTCAAAAAACTATGTAACCTAATGTGCAGTTATATAATCAACCTAGACAACCTTTGGTTTCTGGTCCAACCTAGCAACCTGTCCAACCTACTGTTCAAACACCTGCACCTGGTTTTGTTCAGCAGCGTGGGCCTAGTACACCTCAGACTCTACCTCAAACTACTACAACCACTGCAACTTTTGCTCAACCTACAACACCTATTTCTAGAGTATCTGTAACTCTGGTTTCTACTATCCCTGTATTAGTGCAAACTCCTCAGTCTCTGTGCCACAGTCAAGACCTAGAATTTAGACTTTGGTCCAGATGCCTGCAAGACAAGCTGGTCCAAGTACAATTGACACAAGTGAACTACAATTCACCTATCAACCATACTAGGGATAGTATCAATTTGGTCCTATTGTACAAAACCCAGTTTATCAGTATCAACCATATCCTGGCTATACTTATCAACAGCCTCAACAACCTCAATTTGGTCTGGTTAATCCTGCTTTCCCAAGAGGTTATAACATTCCTAATGAAAATTCAATTCCAGGTTATCCTGGATATCCTCCTCCTAGAGCTGATCTCATTACTCAAGGTTTTCATGACCCTAACCATCAGTTACCATTTATTGCAACTTTGGATTTACCTGATTTGTCGCGCCTTACGAACAGTCCGATTTACTATATTTCGCATTGGCTGCCAATGCCTAGTAAGTTGCCCAGTGATATCCTGAAATTCGAGGGTAAGTCAGGAGAGGATCCGTCAAATCACGTTATGACTTATCACCTTTGGTGTGCATCTAATTCAATCATTGATGATTCAATTCGATTATGTCTTTTTCAACGAACTCTTATTGGTCTTGCCACCAAATGGTACATTGAGTTACCACGAGGCTCTTTTTATAATTTCAATCAGTTAGCCACTGCTTTCTTAACTCATTTCCAATTGCCTGTCAGATACGACAATGGCACGAAACTGTTAACTTCACTAAAACAATCCACATCCACATATATTTATGATCATATTCATGAATGGCGACGTAGAAGGCGTTTAGTGAAAGTTTTCATTCCCGATCAAATTTTAGCGGAATGGTTCATTAACTCATTATTACCTAAAATCACTGAATTTGTAGCTAAGGGAGGAGTTGTCACTGAAGAGCAAGTCATTGCTCAGGCTCAGTACCTTGACCGTGTCTATACGCAGTCAAGTTCTTTACATGAAAAAATCCCTGATCTTCCAAAACACAGTCAAATAACTGCAGTTCCTTCAGGGTCTCATGCCGCTGATGGTATGATTGGTTCAGTTAGTTCCAAAAGTAAGAAGAAATCTTCAAAGGATTCTTCTCCTATAATAACGTTACCTGATTCCTCAGAAGGAGATTCTTCCGCTAAAATTTCTACCAACATCCATGTCGTAGAATCATCTACAACCAAATCACAATCTAGTAGTAAAGAGAAGGAGAAGAAGAAAAACAAACAAAATTCAAAAGATAAAACGGATAAAAATGAATCTATTGACGAAAAATGAAAACCTCGCTATCCTTGTTTTATTTGCGATGAGAATCATTTTACCAAAGAATGCCCACATCGAGCAAAGCTTTTGAAATTTGTTAAAGGTTCTCAAATGCCTACTTTCTTGAAGGATCATTTTCCTACTCAAGATAGTAAGATGATTGCTTCTTCCTCGAATGCCTCAGAATAATCCATTATGATGATGTCTAATGTTAGGATTGTGATGCAATCACAAGATTATGGTAGTAAAAATCCTATTGATGGTAAAGAAGCAAAATCTTCTAATTCAAAAACATCAACTACACCTCCTCCTGGTTCTGATCTGCTACAGATCGAGAAACCCAACCCTGACTTAGTAATCAAACCGCATGTTAAAGGTATACTTCGTAAATCAGCGAGAGCTGCTCAGAATTATAACATTGTGGAAGACTTAGCTATTTCCCCTTCAGCAATGTCGACTTTCGAAGTGCTACAATCGTACCCAGCATAGCATAAATTACTATTGTCTGCTATAGGAGCTGTCAATATTCAGGATTCGAACCTAATAATCTTTGATTTAGAGGATAGTACGCCCCACCTACCTCATCAAATGGCTTTCCAGATTCTAGTTTTAGTAAAAAATAGACCTTGCTTTCGGACTGTTATTGATGAAGGGGCTCCTACGTGTATTATGTCGATCCAGTGTTGGAGATCACTTGGTTCTCCTATACTCAATCAGTCTCTGACAATTCTAAAGGCTTTTGATGGCTGAGGGTTCTATCCTTTTGGTATTTTGCACGATTTACCTATAGGGGTCGAAGTCAAAACCGTCAATCTAGATGTGGAAGTGGTCGATGCCCCTCTAGATTACAACCTTCTCCTGGGTTGCAGTTGGTCTTATGCTATGACTGCTATTGTTTCATCAGTCTTTCAGCTTATAAAGTTTCCTCATAACAGAAAGATCATTACAATAGACCAACTAACTTATTTCTCATCCAACCCAACCTCTACAGATAATGTTCAGCACATCAGTGAAACAACTATCCCTTACAAAGATGTTGGCGTAGGTTTAAATAAAGATTCTGGTTTACTAGGAACTTTTTCCTTCCCTCCTCCTAATGTATCGCCTTCTATTGCAAATATTCATATGATTTCATCGAATACTGTTACTTTTGATGATCCTTGGATCGTACCTTCCGATTCTGAGGTGGATTCATTTGATGGCATGATGCCTTTGAGTCCCCTTGAAATTGCATATCAGGCTGTACAGTCATTTTCTGATTCCTGATCAATGTCGAGGATAGTTTGTTCTTGTCTCAACCTCATTAAAAAATGAAACCGGATGTTTTGAGGATAGTTTGATCTTGTCTCAACCTTGTTTAAAAATGAAAGAAGGATCATGGAGCATAGTTCCTTGTCTTGTTTCAAGCTCGTTAAATGAAACAAGGAATCATGAGCATAGTACCTTGTCTTGTGTCAAGCTCGTTAAAAAATGAAACAAGGGTTATGAGGATAGTTCTTTTACTGTGTCAACCTCATTAAAAAATGAAACACCTCCCTTTCCAAACTGAGTCTTTGATTAAGATCTTGTAAAATCCAAGTTGAGTCTTTCCAAGATCTCGAAAGTGAACTTTCATTCCATCCACCTCGTTGAATGCAATGAAGCTTGGGGGGCATGTACCTCGATTTGAGTCATTATGCCGGGGGCATGCAAACTTATAACAAGCATAGTTTTTCGTTTCAAGCTTGTGTAAACATGAAACTGAATCTAAGCAGAGTTCTCCATGGTTCAAGCTTGTGTAAAAATGAACCCATACCCGTTTTACATCTCGTGATTGCTGGTTTTATCCGTTAAATTCTGCTAGATGAGCCTTGGTTGTTTCATTCCATCGCCATCATCTCTTTGGCTGATCATATGCTTTCACTTGGCTGTTTTTCCTTTCCTGAGGGACTGCAATGATGAGTGGTTTTATTAGCCAGCCTCTTAACCATTACATGTTTTGAGCAGTTCCACCATTGTCGGAACTAGTTGCTACCCTTTATACCACTTGTTCCTCTAGGACGACTCTTCTTTAAGCTCTTTTTTGACTAGTAAAATATGAAAAGATTACCGAGTTTTTCCCTTTTAACTCATTAAATAGAATAAAAAGGTTGTCCACTTTCAGCTCTTTTCTAACCATATAAACATGAAAATATCATCGGAATTTTGTCATTTCAATTTCTATACTGGTTATGAAACGACGTGTCTTCGATCACTTTTTTGTAGAAATTTTGAATAATATGACACATATTCACAGAGATTATCTCGATTATACACTATTGCGGAATACATGCATAATACATAACCTCCTCTATGTTGATCATCAATTTACAGAAGCATTAAACAATAACATGCGCACATAGAAGCATCAATCACACATATCAACACAATATTTTCCTAGGGAAATCATCTCGCTAAAAACCTAAACTATCTGTATATTATATTGATTTAGAACATGTAAAAATACATAGTACAATACTCTTCACAAGTATCCAACACTATCTCCACCTATTACACACAATACAGCTCAGATCTGATCTCCAAATATCCTCCGCTGCTTGCCTGCCTCCACTGCACAATACCTGCATGAGAATGAATGATAATGGCTCAATAAAACTCATATTTACTTGGAAAAATCACGTGAGCAAAAGCTACAATTTCCCTTGGCCTCATTGGCATTACTCGATCCGTTGCATGTGCAAATCTCATACACAACTGATAGTCACAACTCACCCTTTCACTTACCTCTAACACCTGTCTCCACTGAACTGTCCATGCACTGATTTAACTGATGTATTCTTTAGTTTCTTTATGAGTTAATAATTAGTGAATTAATTAATAACTAATTCACA